>JAGGAR010000271.1:0-11603 GCA_017657315.1 Termitomyces sp. K1Ag | reverse complement strand
TAGACCCGCGAGATGGAGTCCCTTCGAAAAGTCCCTCACCGTTTGTAGTCCCAACTCGTTCCATTCGCTGCAAAGGACCGCCAGGCCACTACAGCCGCCAAGTTCGGCACCGATATGGGGCGAGTCAATTCCAGGGTCGGCGTGATCTTGCAGCAGAGCCAGCCTACTACGGCCGCCAAGTTTGGCATGGATATGGAGCAAGTTGACGCCAGGGTCAGCACAATCTTGCAGCACAGCCAGCACCATACGGCTGCCAAGTCCAACCTTCAACTGTCATATGGAGCAAGTCGACGCCAGGGTCGGCACGAAGTTGCAGGACAGCCAGCCCCGTACGGCCGCCAAGTTCGGCACCGATATGGAGCCAGGCTGGGCACAATTGTGCGCTTGGCGTTGCAATGGAGAGGTATGTGGAGAGGAGGTCGGGATGATTTGGATTATGAGTTGACATGGATGTACAGACCCTCCAAGCTCCTTTATACCCTTCATTGGCAATGGCCAATGGCCATTGTCAAGGACAAGGAACAATGGGCAGGGAGTACAATGACACTGAAAATTGGAAATCATACTCAGATTGGCCAGGGACAGGTTCCGAGAACAATAGGAGGATGGCCAGGACTCTCCATCGGATGGCCAGACAATATCACTTGGCTTCAATGCCTCCGAGGATAATGGCGGGGCTTTCCTCAGTTGGTGGGGCGTTTGAAGGGAGAGGCAGACTCGACCTTGATGCTCTCATCAATTGCAATATCAAAATTATTGCTTGAATTGAGGCTAGCGTGCATGGTGAGATTGACTGCAAGATTTCACAATCAGCACTCTATCAAGCAACCATGTAAAGATCATCACATACTGAGGTAGTCAGCGATGTTGAACCCAGGTGGACAGGGTCGGCCTATAGATGTGAAGTAAGCATAGCACTTGGAGAATTCTCTGGAATAGTGGAGTTTCCCGCTGGCCAGAAGGATGAGTTGGTCAAAGAGCGTGACGATATTGCTCCGTGACTGATGAGTCGTGAAGATGACATCACGTCCTAAGCCAGGGACCACAACGTTGAAGGCATTGAAGGCGTCAAAACCTGATCAAATTAATTATAGTCTGTACGACGATCAAAAGAACACTTGCCGCTCGTTGGGTTGATGAAGAGAATTGAAGGGCTCGTCACAAGCTCATAAGCAATTGACACTCTCCTTTTCTCCCCACCTGAGATTGACCTTTCGGGAGTGCACAGCTGGTGCTCCACTGGGATGAGATCAATGATGACAATTACAATGGCAGGCAACGAAACAAGTGTCTGCAAAGCCAGCATAAGAAAACTTGAAGTCTATAAAAGACAGGCCCCAGGAAGCTCCCTTATAGGTTTCTCCCGAGAATAGCGTATTTCAGACCCTGGAAATGGCCAAATCTCGGTCCAAATATAGGTAATTGAGAGCCTAGATATCTGATGAATGAGTTGTCAATGATGCGCCGTTGATCGTTGAAGAGCCTGTGACATTTGTCATCATCCATATCAATGACGTCTGTTATACGAGCAGTACGTTCAAAAGTTTCATTTGCTCCTGGCATCCACTGCTTCATTTAAATTTCACTGACCATGGCCCAAATTGAGAAGGTTTATCAGGCATCTGATTTGTGGTGAGTAAAATTGGTTTCCGCTTATTAGCCCTTCTAGTACTAAACCAGGCCATCCGTCTGCTTAGGCATTTAAAGAAGGCCATTCTCGTTGAAATAATCATGCATCAATCAGATCAATGGCCTTTTCCTTTTGACAAGTCCCATACCACAAAATTTATGATGACGGAGTATATACTCAGGAAAAAATTCACGCATCCGGTAAAAGCGCAGGAGGAGGCATCAGCGCAATCAGAGTCTACGCCTGAACCCGCAGAAGAGGCAGGATGCATCAGTATGGCTTCAAGCCCTCTCACAGGTTTGTTAGTAGTCTAGAGCCTTCTGTGTTTGTTGACTGTAAGCCTTAGGTCTGTCTGCAGAATCTGCCACCCCTTCAGAACCTGTCATCGTGGACTCTAGTGCTGCAACTGATGACAATACAAATATGAGCACAAACCAGGTGAGAAGTACTATGACTCCTCTCACTCCAAGGAGCTTATCTGCACTCTATTCCAGCTTCAGCATCTTGTCACTCATGGATCATGTCGGCCACTTCGCCTCTTCATTGACGAATTTGAATGTGATTTGTCAGTAAAGCACCTCGTGGAAACCGTTTATGTTAAACCTATCGGTGTGGTGGTCGATGCGAATGACTGGAATGTCATGGCACATGATGTACTCGTAGGGCTTCAAAGTTCATTCTCTGCAGTGGAAGGTCTGTCTCCAAAAGTGTGCCCGCTATATCTCCTCTACTTACCATGAAATTATTTCTCAATTTGCAGGAGGACCTGTTAAAGTATCAACGCCTGACTTTGTTAAGCCCGAATATCGGGAATGTTTTGCCAGAACAGTCTGCGGAGGGCCGCCTTTGGACGCTGTTGCTACCAATCCAGCTGTATTGAACGTCAAAAATTCAACCCTCACAATTATTGTTGAACATGTGCGTATTTTGTCATCCTCTATCCAGAGTCTTACAAAAATCCTTGAGTAGGTTTCAGCTACAAGCAAAATTCAATCGATACCTTCTGAGTCCGAGTCAGGAAGCTCTGGCCTTACATCCACGATCACAGTTTCACCTTCAACTTGTATAGAGATGGTTACACCCTCTCGATCCGGGCCAGCTGAAGACAAAGTTGCTTGGCTCAAACTCCAAGCGGCTGCAGAGCCAGGTTACAACGATTTTCAGAATAGTCGCAATCGGAAGCTAAAGAATAGAACAAGGGTCAACTTATGGAAATTTCTTGCCCATTTTTCTAGAAAATATTACAAGGCTCGAAGTCCCAATTCGGTGAGCTTTACATTGGTCGTACCTGGCTGAGTTGACATTTGCTCGGCTAGGAGGCTCGAGTTACCAAGAAAGATATTAGAGAAGCTCTAGGAATAGGGCCAACAGCACTGAATGAAGCTGAAAATATGACCAGAATAGTCGAAATATATGATGAAGGGGGTTCCAATCCAGCTCCAGATGTCATCAAGAAGCTTTCTGAGGATGACTCTGCCAATGCCGGAGCGCTCGCTGCTTTTTTGACTTGGTGGGATCAGAGAAAATAGGTAGATGAACAGGTATGATACAAAATTACGGTTCATTTTTGTTTGTTTTACTATAGTTTCAACTGATCATGAGTGATGCTGCCATGTTTGAACTTACAACAAAACACCTATTTCAATGTTGGCATTTGGCAATAAGCTTTTTATTTGAAGGAATCAGTACAGATACTGGACTAGGACAAGAAAGAATAAAGGAGGAAAGCTACTATTTCAATGACGATCACAGGGTTGAGCAAAGGAACCACAGTATCCCAAGCAGCTTCCACATACCTGCACTACTGCAACAACTCCCAAATGTCAATTTACCGTCAAATAGTGTATCTGCATAAACATCAAATAGCATACTTGTACAAAAACCCAATCATTTACCTCCTTGTGCCAATTTTCTGGATCCCAGAATGTCTACCGGCCCTATTAATGAAGCGATGTTGCCCCACTTTCAGCGGTTCTTGTACATTCCTTGAACTTGAGTAGACCATCTCGTCACTGAGTACCAACACCTTAGTACTGGGTTCAGGCAATGATACAGCCCTCGCATAGCACGTGGGTAGATGGAAATCAGGTTCTACCACCTCTGCTGTAGATCGGCCTATCCTGGGTGTGATGGACAATGAGCAAAGCGCCAAATCCCTGTTCAAGTTGCATTTGTGTGAATAAAATAAGGACAAATCATTTGATGAGGGTACCCTAGATCTCCTGTACGGTCTGACCCTGCAATACCCAGATCTGAGTCATCGCTCATGGTGCCCAGGATCCCTTGGTCCGAGTATGACCTTACATTTTCCGGCTTTCTGAAGAGTTTCAGTAGGTCCCATTGGTCTGCCACGCTTATGAACACCTGCTGTATAGGTGTTTGTGGGTACATCTGCGTGTCATGGTGTGATATTGAGGTTGTTTGCGGCGTATTCGGATTTGAGTTGTCTAGATCTGGTAAGGGATCTGAATCTCCCTGCGTGCTGTTTGAAGCCTGCTGTTCACCTGAAGGGTTTAAAGTCGCAGCCATGTAGGACACTGTCTGTTCAGATGAAATGTTGAAGGCGTTGGGGTTGAACATTGAATATTGAACGGTTGCTGCCCTGTTGTGATTGTATTGTCATTTAGCCACGCTCCAAGAAAGGCATCAAGAATATTAATGTCACCTGGTAATTGAGAGCCTGAATTTGGCGTAAAGCACGACTTACTATACTGCAAGGAGTCAAGCAAAAATCACATAACAACACTGATCCCAGCTAAGGTACTAAAGTAAAATAAGCAAATTATAAAATAAGGAGATCAGGTGGCAATATATGAAGAGAGCACTGTCCAAGGCCAGCCGACTTGACAGAGTATATCTCAGATACCAAGAGTCTCCCAACCTCCAAGTAGCTCGTCATTCCGTATGCTAATATGCTCCTGGCCACACCCAGGGTATGGGCAGACCCATGTATAAGTAGAACCATGATGGGAGCTTCGCCAAACTCGTGTAGCCGCAGGGCTGTGCTGTGGTGCTGGTGGAGCAGGGCCACGTTGGGGTTTCATGGTACGAGAGAAGCACCTGTTGTCAAGGAGGTGGCCACATTGAAGAATATGGTAGCCAGAAGTTAAAGCACCAGTAATAAGGGATCTGTTGCACAACGCGCACGTTGCTGGGACAGTGTCGTTACCTGTACCTGTGACAACCGTGTTGGTAGGTGTAGGTGTTTCGTTGTGGCGCTGGGGCTCTGTCTGTTGAGCAACGGGTTGCAGGCAAAAGGTGCATCGCTCAAATTCTGGCAGAGGGTAAATTAGGTACAGATATAGGCCAATACCTTCAAAATCCGAGTAAAAGTTAAACGCGCACCGCTTGTGGATCCTCCATCAACTGAAATATTAGCCATTCTGTTCAAGTCCGTCTCTATGCTCCAATGATAGGGATAATACTGTATGAAGCACAGGATTATTGTAGACCAGGACGGGAGTAGAGTTGACTCAAGAATCTCGATCGTGTCTGGAGGCAAGTGCCTAGGTGAAACATCCTAGTTAAGCTCGCACAAATGATCTCATTTTCAACGTCATTCGGCAGGTCATTCCTAATTCTGGAGCTCTCCAAACTGATGAGGTAAATTGCAATAGGCCACAGGATCATAGGTTTGATGAGCCTTCCGGCGAGGGTCAAAAGCTATTGAAAGAGCGATCCTTGAGACGTGTACATACATTAAGGTTGGACGTCAAGCGCTCAATATCATGGTTACCGGGATCAATACTGTGACTTTGGCTGATGCTGTCCTCTGACGCGTCACGGAAGTTGTTGTAGGCAGGCCGATGCTGAAGAGAAGATGGGAAGACTCAGTGCGGAATACTGCTCAGGTACGTTCCAGTTCATCAAGACTCACTGTGAGGCAGCTCAAGGATGACTTTGTGCGGGAATGTCCAAGTCTGCTACGGTTGGTTGTGGCTTCTACTGAACATGTTCTTTCCAATTTTGGATAGCTGAGGTCAAATTCTTCTACTGCGTGCTGGAAGATTGTAACTTGCAAACTAGATCAATTCGACGATACACTCATGTGAGAAGATCTGTGTGCCCAGAAGGTTTATTTGTGGCGAGGATGGGAGTGTTGGTACGTCAGATGACTTGTACTGAACTTGGCAAGGACTGATGTTGTGCTTGCGGTACAGATACTGGCGAGTTTTTGCAGGAGGAGATCAAAGGTCCTGCGTCATTCTCCTGTAAATCTGGAAAAAGATGCAAGTTCAAGGAACCCGCGATGAATGATCTCATCGACACTATTTTCAGTGACCGCTATATTACTGCGAAGTTAGTGAATGTTTGCATTACTCTCAAGTACCGGGTTACATTATACACTTACACAGCTTCGTTGTATGCGTAACTTGAGCTCATTCCCCTGTTTAGCGACCTCCCAAGCCCAAAAACACGTTACGGCTCACACTTAGTGCTGCCAATGCCATCTTGTTTGTCTTGATCACCTCAGCCGGTAAGTCTCATACCATTCCCCACAAAACACGAAGCTCATATCCAACTCATATCACCTTCTTAGTCCGCTGGTACGCCGGCCAAAATGGCGGCGGCGACTATGGTCAGATCCGCCTTCCAGACGACGAAACCGCAAAACTCATCGCAGACCACGTTCCCGCCTCCTGCACTTCTCCTACCTCACGCTGGGCCCCAGGGTGATCCTTGATAACATCTCTGTGTCCGTCAAACCTGGACAAGTGATGACAACCATGGGCGCCTCAGGCGCAGGCAAATCGACATTACTCGATTTGCTCACTGGGAAGGGCAGGACGGTGACTGGGAGGACGCTGGTGGGCGGGAGGTGGTGAATGCGGAGTTTAAGGGCATGATGGGATTCGTGGATCAGGAGGATACGTTGATGAGTACGTTGACGGTGTATGAGATGGTGCTTTCGAGGGAGATGAGCTTCGAGGCAAAGAAGTATAGAACGTTGGAGCTATGAATGAATTCAGGATTTTGAGGATTAAGGATATGAGGATTGAGGGGAGCGGTGAGTGGATGTTATGTCATGGTTGTTTTTTTGGGTGTTGTGATGACTTATATACGTGGTTAT
This sequence comes from Termitomyces sp. K1Ag, assembly GCA_017657315.1. NCBI lineage: Eukaryota > Fungi > Basidiomycota > Agaricomycetes > Agaricales > Lyophyllaceae > Termitomyces > Termitomyces sp. K1Ag. The sequence continues at coordinate 4,902 of JAGGAR010000271.1, read as the reverse complement.
AGGTGCTATGTGGCTGGTATTCCTGCTTGGTCCTACAATTTGGGAAGTGCAAGAGCAAGGTAACCTGGAGCAGGTGATTTAGGCAGGCACAAACTCAGTACTCAGGAGCGTAGGGTAGACCAATCTTAATCTGTCCACCTGAATTCCTCATTACTCTTCTGGCAGGGTGTTTCATCTTTCATCTGTGCCACCGCAAGCTCCACCATTGTTTTCAGAACTGTGAATGGTCATGGTGCAAGTCCTGGCCATCCTCCTTTTGTTCCTGGCAGGCCCTGGATTTTCCATTGTACCCTCTATTGTTTTCTTGTTCTTCATGCCTGACGGTGGCCACTGCTCTTGAAGGGTATAAAAGGAGCTTGTTTTGGTGAGGCTGTTCATCCCAACTTCCGATGCTGAGTGAGTAGAGAGTTCTATTCTTAATTTTCAGGAGATACGTGATGCTTCCATCATGCCGGCCTGGCCATCCCGACCTTGGCAACGTTGGCGTTGAGCTGCTCCCAAACAGGTCGTCGACTTCGCGCCACCCCTGGGATTGACCTGCCTCATCTCTCCCACCCCGTTCTTTATTCCTGTTGTGTGGCTCTTCAAAAAACTGACCAGTCTTTCCATAGGTCAGGCCTCTCAGATCCAAAGCAGGTTTTATTTTGATGCCAATGCCGCCCTCTCCGACGAATCAATGCGCCTAGTAGAGGGATGCGATGAGTCTGATGACGAGAGCCTGGAGTTCTCCAAAGGCCCCGTGATGGAGCAGTCGCAATTGTCGCTGAAGTCCGACTTTTCTCCTGGTCCCTGGTCCCATCTGCCTCCCAGAGATGCTCGTCGCCGTCAGAAGCGTGTGGAGAAACGAGCGCAAAGATCTGATCCCATAAAGGATGTCACAAGAAAGCGACTTGCATCTGCAAGAATACTCCCGACCTCCTTCGACTCCGAGGAAGCACCAGTAGCGTCGTCTGGTTGGATGGGCCGTCGTTGGCCGGCTCCAGAGGGGGGTCTCAGTGTCTCTGAGTTAGAGAGCAAGGGTCTGAAGCAGGTGAAATGGGATGGAAGGTGAGCAACTCAAAGTATGAGTCGACTGGACAATTCACAACGATTTCTGACAGGACTAGCCATCGACTCGTCGACTCCGCTGGCCGTCAAATCGGACTGTTGGTGGGTCGCCCTCGTAGTGACTCTTGGGATGGTGTGATCACAGCAGCAGAGTCGGAGATGCGGGATGCACAGAAAGAACTCGGTGAAAAATGTCATGCCAGAGGAAATTTTGCTTCCTTTAATGCCGGCATTTCCTATGGTGGGGGAGAGAAGGTATGTCTGTAAAGAGAACTGCCGTAATGCATAGTACTCATGAGGTTCGGTGCTTCAGAGACCTGGCAATTTCAAACTACGTGTCCCCGTCCTTGACCGCTTGCTCAGGTTAGAAGCCTTCCAGCGAATTGCAGGTTTTGGGTCATCTATGCTTCAGTGCTACGCCCCCGCTCTACATGCTTATTACGAGGAGACACTTGATGCCCTGCTGGATAAGGACGCCTTCCTATGCCGCAATTTTTCTTCAAGTGCCTTCGCAGCCTGCACCTTCAACATCGGTCCCTTCACAGTCACACACCCTCATATTGACGCAAAGAACTTGGCATGGGGGCTCTGTGCTATCACAGCCCTCGGAAACTTCGACCCTGATTTAGGAGGGCACCTCGTTCTCTGGGACCTGGGTCTGATCATAAGGTTTCCGCCAGGATCTACCATCCTGATCCAATCTGCTGTGCTGACACATTCAAATGTTCCTATTGCTAAGGGCGAAGAACGATTCTCTTTCACTCAATATAGTGCCGCAGGCCTCTTTCGTTGGGTGCAGAATGAGCATCAATCAGACAAGACACTTCTGGGCTCGGCAGATGCAGATAGACTTGCAAGATTTGAGTCTGCAAAAAGGACGCGCTGGGCTAAAGGCCTAACAATGTTGGAGAACTTGAGCAAATGATTTTGTATCAAGATGTTTACAACATATAGAGACAGTATTGTACCATATTTTATGAATGGCTGACAGGCCCGATTGCACCCCAGTCCAAATATTATGATGCACGTCAGACTTCTGGCCCTATTGAGTACGGATCAAGGAGAAATTACGGGGAGACCAGGCAAGCATAGCCTTACCTGTTCTTGTTCATCGAAAAGGCCAAATCCTATGTACATATCTGTATCCTGACAACCATGAGCTCAAGAAGCAACATGTCCGATGTAGACCATATCGCAACATACCAGAAGCACGACGTCAACAGGAACTACCTCATCCCTCGATACACGGCGCTTTATGAGCGCGAGCAGCCGCTTACGCTGACGGAGGGCATGCAACTCGGAATGGCGACTACTCTCATGATAGCACAAGCAAGAGAGTACGCCCGCTCTAACCCTTCAGTTGACGGCTCTCGTAGCCTGATGGGGAAGAGATGACAGCCTTGTGCGGCTGCTCTTTGAAATTCAGCCTCGGCGCTGGTCAACAATGACGAACGGTACAACCCTGGGTACAGGCTCTGGGACTTCTACAGGTGGATTGGTGACGACTTCTAGTTTGATATGTCCTGACCTCTAATCATTTCATTTTTTTCTACTTCATAGGCACCGCCTCCACCGCCTCTGAAGGAACCAGCAGCAACCACACCAACAGGGAACCCAACAGTGATGCCAACAAGCAAGCCGAAGTACAAAACCAAAACCAGGAAAAAACCAGGGCTCAGGAAGGAAGAACTGTTCTTGAGCTGTTGATTGATCTCGGCGTCTTCACATCGACAAACTTGGGGATGAAAGATGTGGTGGATGGATCGGCTGATGAGACTCAGGAGACAAAAGATGTGAATGGGGTAGTTGATGAAAGTCGGAAGACAATGGATGTGGTGAATGGGGCGGCTGGCGAGGCCAAGTCTGATGAACCGGTCCAGAACGGGGAAGTGGTAAGACTCAAGAATTGGCAAAGCCTGTTGAGCCGGTACAAACTGGTGAGGCGGACGAGACAACGAAAGCTGAGAGCATAACTAATGGCTTGGAAACAAAGGTTAACGACGCAGGCAATTCGTAGATCCCATTTACTCTGTTTAGTAGCATCCTGGAACAATCATCCCTTTTATCGAGCAATCCTAGTCGCAACTACATACAGCAACAATCTAGTAAAGTAAAAATATACACTTTATTATCTGACATTGAGATACTATTATGTTGTCTACATTTCTCATGGATACTTTGCCCATGACACCGGAGAGTGAGAGACCGAGATTCGCCACACCATCAAGGGGTCGTCCATATTCTGCCGCAAGGAATGCAGATACAGATCTTCAATATTCAGGCGATGCATGTAGCAATTCTCAAAACCTGGTCGAACCGATGCATTCTATATGTTCCAATATACGATTAGCTTTCCAAACTAGAGGATGCAAGAGGGACCGTACCGCAAAATAGTGATCGAGAAGGGATGCTATATCCAAGGCAAGTCCTGCCCGAGTTGTATTGGGACAATAGCACCTGGTGGGCACGTAAACGCTCCTCTTAGTGTACCCGTGTTGCTAATTGAAAAAAAAAATTGAGCACCAGAGTTAATGACGAACACCAGGAAGACTCACATTGATCATGATGCATATCCATGTAGGGAATGCTGGCATACCCCAAGAAGCCATGACGTCTTCCTTAGCTCCAAGGAGAGAACTTGATTTCAAGGCTTTGACGTCTGACAATAACGCACCCTCAGATGGGGACGCGTGGAAGTAAATGGCGCTCCTTTCGCGAACGCCACTGTGACGACGGTCTATGAAATTGCTTTTGGCACCAAGAGAAGAACTTGTTACTTTGGAAGTCGCTGAGCCGGGAGGATGTGGACGAGAAGTAGATCCCTCTAAATCGTTAATGCTGGGTGGATAAAGGCTGGAATCCTCTGAGCTACAATCTGACGATGAAGATGACCAGAATGCCGAAGACCATGATTTGGGCAAGAACAAATCCCTAGGTCCATAATTCTCACCACCATCTTTCTGTGAACACCGTTCAGTGAGTATCTGCGAAACATCAGGCACTACACAAGAAGACTGACCTGCGCAAAGCAATCAGTGATCTGGTATGCACGAGCTCAGAGACAACATGGAGCATCGCATGATTGCTGCAAAGCAATGGAAGCCTTCAGATCCAGGTTGTGGAGGAGAGCCATTTCTTCGTCTTCATTGTCTTGGAGTAGCCCAGAAGGGAGGAAGTAGTTGGGCTCGTGTTGATCGGGCAGAATCACAAAGTCAGGCTCGCCAAATGCTCTGCTACCCTTTGTGTCTGAGGCTTGAGGATTTGAAAGGGCAAGCGATGCATTGGTATACTGGAGCTCCGCATTATCGACTCGTTCATCGTCGAATCTTCCGTCGAGGCTTGCCGTGGGTGGAATGATAATGAATGTGATGTCAGTGGCAGACTTTGCCGTTCTATCAATGACCAGAAGGCGTCAAAAAGGAGGATATGGCCACGTACAAAGCTCAACTCAGACAGGGCTTTTAGGTTGGCAGCAGTGTCGACGTGTTCTAAGCTTGGTGGGCAACCGTGACATGGTCAACGTCACATCTTGCGCACTTGCACTGTTGCAGTACTCGCTCTGACCTCTTCGTTCAAAGGACCTTCGTATATGTATCCAGGATTGAATATTGAATATGCATTCTAGCATCTGAATACTAGAGCGGCCATTTATTGATACCCCGTCATGGATACATTTTGTGTGGGATCGTCCATCTAGGCCTTGTGTCTTATTACAGACTTTTTGGCTTGCCCAAAGAATGTGTTAGACGTCGAACCTCGGGGTACGTTCGTCTCGAACATAAAAGCGACTTTCGATCTCATATCATCTAGGCTGGGTATATGTCCTTGCAGCCTTTGTGTGCTTGCAGGGCATTG
>JAGGAR010000270.1:0-11629 GCA_017657315.1 Termitomyces sp. K1Ag | reverse complement strand
GTCAGGTGGCTAGGGATGCCTACAACATTGGACTAAGCCCGGAATAGAGTTGGACACTCAGAGAATTGAGTAGTCCCCTTACAGTAGGCCAAGTAGTGGAAGCAAGTATCTCATTTTGTATGGTCAAGACTGGTCATCGAATTGTCCCCCTGATCCACTTGGATAATCTCTTGCTTGTGGGTAGACAGGGAACAGAGGTGCAACTCTTGTCTCGTTAAGATTGAATCTAACAATATTATATGGCCATATCAACCAGCTCTTAAATTAAATGACAGGTTAGCAGAGCTGCATGTAACACCATCATTGCAACAGCCACAGATCATTCCCAAATGCAATTGTGAGGACTTCCAAAGATGGGCCAACATAGGTCCGTCCTTGTCCCATCACCATCCTATTTTCCTCATCTCCCATGAAGCAAGACAATGCTACGTAAGGTGCCAGTAATATTCATGATATTAAGGCGGTTTACAGGGTCGATACATGCTGCCAGTTCCTCTTCAAGCTCAGGTACCGCATCAAAATCACGTTTGAATGGCAAAAGAGGTTCAACTTGGATATGCATGATGGTGGGGCAGGATATGCAAGATAGGAGGATAGCGCATTCTATACCCTCCTCGAATATAATAAGGCGCTTCAAATTGGGAAGAATAGCATGAAATTTTGAAGACGCTGAGCTTCTATGCAGCTGTCAATCACTCTCGTTGAAAGAGCAAGCTCGCCAGAGATTCAATTTCTCGATGTTCCTGGCTGCCCGTAGAAGATCCATCAGTTGGAACAGAGTCAGTCCACCAGGTTTAAAGAGATATTCCAAAGTGAGAATTGTCATTCCAGACAGAAGAGGAGAGCTACTCGGTATCAAACAATTTGTGAGTGCGATTTCCCGGAGTTTGGGCACGGTGAGATCAAAAAGACCGTCAGGAAGACGGTAGGCATGATCTCCAGTTCCCATATTTGCTTTGAAATACTCCAAAATCGGAGCCGCCTTTGTCAAACTCAACAAGAGATTTTGCGTTATGCCTCGCAAACCGTATTTGTGAAGGCTTAATTTGCGGATTCGATGCATCTGATCCAACATGTTTTGAAATACTTTGAATGACCTCCAATTGACGGAAGCATTGATGTATAGCGGAACTTGTCTCGATTGAGGAATGATTACCTCAGTAACCCATCTTTTTTGCCTGCATTCACAGACGATGCTCCACAAGTGGGGGCAGCACAGAGCAACACGACGCCACTCAATGCAGACATGTGCAACTTGAATCCAAGGATATTTTTCAGACTCGCACTGCATTGACAAGTTCCAGACAAAAATTCACCCCAGGAGTTCGTCGGGCAACCATGCAGTGATGTTTAAAAGATTATGTTGAACTTTGAGTGCCCGAATGGCTTCTTTCAAAGTTGCTATTTCCTTGTGAATCTGCACATAGACCACTGCTTTCTCCAAAGCGCTGCTAAAGCAAGTAACGTTCTTCGTATTGCCTGTAGTAGAAACAGTAACTTATCTGCTTATGGATGATAAAGACAATCGATAATGGCGGCCACGGAGAAAAATATGGGACGTACGCATATGTAAGTTAATCCTTTGAATTGGGCAGAGATTGGTTTTTGACAGAAGGTCTAGTTTAGGCCGGTTGTCAGCACGTGTTGTTCAACGTTAACTTGGCATAAATCGAATCAAAGTTGTGGAAGGGGCCAATGCTGCACATGGCATCACTTGGATGTAAGGATCATTGTAAACCTAGATTGAAAGAATAACCAGGTATGAACCCTGCAATCCTGACTCTGATTCCTGAGTTCTTCTGCCTCAGCAATATTGTTGATATACATTTTACTCTGTTAGGAGTACCATTGATGAAGGTCAATGAACTGTTCTGCCATTTATTCCTGATATTGTGTGGGATCACCAAACTTGACTGCAGTCTAACAGAGGTGAGACGAGAACATAGAGAACGACAGCCTGACTAACAGACTGTCAGGAAGTGAACATGCAGGATCTCTGGAGTCTGAGATGCTGACAATGCATGTTCAACAGAATCTGCATGGCTCACAGGTATCAAAAGGCGGTTAGTGTATGATAAAGAAGATCCCATGACATCAAACATCAGAGCTTTGTTCAGGATAGCTGGAATGATGTCTAGCAGAAGCAATGAAAATTCTTCAATGCCTGGAAGGTCAGAGATGGAGGAGTAGAATATGACACCAAGTAAGTCAAGAAGAACAGGCAATAGAATTATGGAGTCATTGTTGTTCATAGATCATTAACATATGAGCCTGTAGGGCTGTATTTATTGGGAGCTCTACACACACAGCATCTACAAAAATGACAGCTCCATGGATGGCTAGGTAAACATACCATGGCAGGTGCCGAGCAGGTATTGAGCCACCAGTCAGGTATGCAACAGGCATAGTAGCACTACTCAGATATGAGACATGTACTATGTCTGCCACTATGGTACCTCTCATGTGTTGAGGTGCCTATCAGATGGAGAGATATATACACCTGGCTTTTCAGGCAGTAGCCATGTACTTGTGTAGCATCCAGGCCAGCATTAATACATACTTCTTGCCACACTGAAATGGCACATGTCATTTGACAACCTCATTATCACCAGCAAAATTGACACTTGAGCATTTGGGCTACTGATTGAATGAAAACTGATGAATGAAGCATGATACTGAGCATCTAATCTATGTTATCCAGCTGAGAAACCTTGACTATCTGTAAGCACAAGCCAACCAACAGTGCATGATTATATTTGATATATCTGACAGAATCATATATATACAGCCTAATTTCATTATTTCTGCATACCCTAGCATTTCTTCTAGAGTCTCAGCACCTTCATCTCCATTCTCAGGGCCATCATCAAGCTCTGGTTCATTTTCCCACTCTTCATCCTCTTCTCTGTATGCTTCTTCCTCTTGTTGATCCATGGGATCTTCATATCCATAGTCTGCTTCCTCAACCTCAAATGAATTTTCAAAGGGCTCATTCTGTAGGTCTTCACCATAGTTTTCATCTTCTTGCTCTTGCTAATTGGGGCGTGAGTCTGAGTAATGCCTATCATGAAGAAAGAAGTTTGTCTCCTCATGAACATTCTTGTGCCCAACTCCTCCTTGAAATCTCATAATCATGTCTCTATCAACAAACCTAATCAAGGTTAGCATTCGTATTGACCAAGCAACATATACTCACATTCCTATGCTGAACAGAACATAATCCTCATCTTTCTCCTCAAAGCCACAAGCATTTGCACTAGGAGGGAGAAAGTCAGATGTACACCCATGTTTGAATGAAGGAATGAGGTGGACACCACATATAATGTGTGCAGGATCCGGAAACCCAAATGCAGCATCATCATTGCCATCTACAAAGCCTACTTGGTGCAATCATCACTTTTCCCAGCCACCTTTGGATTCCAAGTCACGTCCATACCACCAAACCCAGACAAACTCAATTTGTTGTGGATCATAACTTTTTGATTGTGCACCAACATGCAAGACCATCACATGACATATGCCAATGATGTGGCAGAACCAGTAAGGAAAGCCATTTTCATTGCTGTCTTCATGAGATAGAACCATTGCATTTGCATGTGTTCATGGATTGAGTGTGTCTTGTGCTCACTGGCAATCATAGGTAGTATAATTTATGCGTAATCATTTGTGCTGGTAGATTTTATCATTGATAAAAATGATCTCACGGCGCTGAGCAGGAGTGTATTGAAGAACATCTCCATCATGATCTTCCTTGAGGATATGTGCAAGACAGTGATCCTTCAATTTAATGATGAAGTTCTTGAAGAATAAAGTCAGTATGACTTAGAGATTATATATACTTGAAGATTGTGAGCTTACTCTGAGTGCTGGATCATCAGCATTTTCACTTAGCCACTCAGGAAGATGAAGGCCATGTTGAACATCTTGTGAAATGACATGATGGTCAGTTGGAGATCCTGCAAGCAGGTCTTCAATATCATCAGATTGAAGCCAAGGCATAGTTTGGCTCTTCATCTGCCTTGTCTGACCTGATGTGTTTGACATTTTTGGGGCTCTCCCTTGAATATGTCAAAGAATGTGTTGGCGCTGTTCATACTTGGCAATACCAAGAGTGTATGAGCTTTTTTGAACAACTGGGAAGATGTGTTTTGACTCTTCAATGGGCCAATTCACCCTATGAAATTTCTAAGTCTATCACAAAATAAATAAAGCAAGAGGTCATCACTTACAATCTGAGTTGAGTAATTGTCAGTTGTTTCATGGCGCAAATTGTATCAACATAGTCACCAAGCCCATGTAATTTGACTGTCTTAAGATTGAAATCAACCACCTTTGCAATATGCTTCTTCTTGACTGGTTCCTCAGCAGGCTCAGCTGCTGTAGCTTGAGTCGTCTTCTTTCCTGGTTTAGACACTTGTGCTGCAGCTAGAACTGCTTTCCACCTACCACATGCAGCTACCTCTCCAGGAAGTTCCTGAGTTTGAAAGACACTACAAGTATCTTTTTTGAAGTGGCAAAGATCTTTACCCAGATGTGTAAGAGAACTGCCAAGGTCTGGAAGTGTAGACTTAGTGTGCATTTTTAACTTGGGTAAGCCATGCCATGTTGCAAGTTCAAATAAGAGCTCAAGGAGATTGGTGTTGTGAGGCTCTGGAAGTAACCCATCAAAAGCTGGTATAGCACACTATGATAAAGGATAAGAAAATTCTTTTCATCAAGAATTTAATAAGAAGTTCACCTATAGTATGTCTTCAGAGTCTTGTGCAGCCATTTTCTTCATTCCAGCTGTGTCATGACAGAATTTTTAAAAAGTATCTCTTCCAAATGTTGGGATCTTGTGAAATCTAAACTTAAACACATCAAAAAAGATCAACATTTAGGGTCAGAGCAAATCACTAACCATTGATTCAGTTTCTGTATAGAATTGTTACCAGCTGCATATAAAAGTTGAAGAGAGTGTTTGAAAACAGCTAAGAAGACTCCAATCTCAAACTCATGAAAGATATCAGATGTTATCATAGAATGAAAATCAAATCCATGTTCACTGAGTTGAGTTGAAAATGCATTCTAATATTTATATCAATTGATGAAGTTTATATCAAGAAGTAAATCTATCTCTTACCCATGATGATGTCAAAGATCCATCCTCAAGAAGAGTTTTGAGGCCTGTGCTTGCAACTCCATATCCCTTTTGAAATATCAACTTTTTGGCCTTCTCAACACGATCTTATCTCTCCTTGTTATCAATCCTCATTCTTGTCTGATGTCGCTTTTGGTCAAGTATTCCACCAAGTTGTGAAATTTCATCTACTTAGATCCAGCACAGTGGACATGGATATTGAGAAAGATACTGGATACAAGCAATGAGAATTCTATGAGCTGTTAGTTTGTTCAAAAGCAAAATAAGTATAACACCTACTTCTCTGGATAATCCATGGAGTATGTAAAAAATTGTGGAAACCAGCGCTGAAGGATAGAATCAATCAGGGTTTTCCTCAGATGCTTTTCCATTGGTTAGAAGGATAAAAATAAATTAGCCAAAGTGATGCTTTTCCAAAGTTTGTCAAGTGTGTTGAGTCTGACCAGAGAGAAATTCAAGTACAACATTCTCGATCCCATCAACTTTGGGTAATTGACAAACATTTTCATATTCCTGAATGAAAACATTGGCAGTGAAAGAGTCAGATATGATGTGCTCAGAAGGAGCTCCAGGGAATGGCTGCCAAAAAGATTCATATGGATAAATTGTAAAAGTAGATGCAGCTGGGCTCTCAAGAACACCCTCAATGACATTTTGAAAAGATTGATAAGCAAAGCCAGGCACCTCAAAGACTGGAGCAGTAGCTTCAAAGGTGTGCTTGACACTATTGGCAGGCACAGATATATTGAGTGATGAATGAATCCAGCCATCGTTGACTAGGAATGGTGAGTCAGATGCCTGTGATGATGAAGAATGGCTGAAATCATTCAGCCATTTACTTCTTGTTCAGAATCAAAGCTGCTGAGGTCTTCCTTCTTCCAAGCACTTCTAAGTATGTAGTCATGGACAAGATGATTCATTTCAGCATCATATTTGAAGCTTAGAGCCACTAGTTTGCCAGTTCTTCATGAGGAACACTGTTGCATTTGGAAAAGGAGCAAAATAGGCAGTCTTTGCAGTTTCCAGTGAAGAGCCAAGTGGGTTCCACCATGGTCAATCATTATTGGTATGTGTAGTTGTCATAATGTTTGGAGAATTCGACACCTGAGAAATAGTATATGACTCATCAGGTGTAAAGGAGGGTGGTCCATCTGAATATACATGGTAAACCCCAAAACTGTTGAGCTGTGTGCTGTATTCTTTGCTAACTGATTCCTCTTCAGAGGAACGATTTGATAGAGTTGGCATAGTTTCATGTATTGGAGATGGTTCACAAGCAACAGGTGGTGGTAGAAGTATATCACAGTATTGTTTAGGAAGTTTGATATAGCATGATGGCTGTCCTGAAGGTCAAGGAGGTGGTGAAGGTGTTTGAGGCTGCTCAGGAGGCAGTTCAACAAAAGGTGGAGGATCTCAAGGAATCTAGAAAATTAAATTCATCATACTGAGCAAAGATAGAAGGTAATAATACAAGAACATACCTGATTGCTATCTGTATCACCCTCTGTTACTTCTATATCCTCAAATTCATGCCTATCACGCTGTTTTCTCTGGTTTGTACCTGATTCCTGTCCTTGATCATGAAACTTTCAAAGAACCTGACTGGACTTGTCTTTGAAAGCAGTACAGAACCAGTGGTGAGTAGAGACTGCAATAGTGCTACTGAATTTTTGAAGGCAACCAGGGCAGGTAGGCATCAAGCAGATTGATCAATCATGGTTAGGAGCAAGATCAGATAAGATGGGTAAATGGACTGATAGATTATTTATAATCCATCAGCACTCCATCACATGTCACACAGACATGTTCATGTCCAAGTCATGACTTGGATCGTAACTCCATCTTACCACAATGACAACAATGACCATGCCCTCAAAATCTGAGACTCTTACTCATGCACAGAAAGTACTCAAACACTTGAAGACTATACCCAAAGAAGACAGGTACATAGTAAAAGCTATCTTTTTGCATATCAAAACACCCCAGGCCATTTTCAACAATGACAATCTTGCCATTTACCTAAAACTGGCCTGATGGATCCCACTTGCAATAGACCCCTTTATCAATCTTAGCTATGTTTTGGTGATGGGGATGCAGCAAAATGAGAAGTGAGTTACCAAAACTTATATGAGTATTCTGTCATTTTAACTTGCATTAAATCAGCGATGAAGAGACTTTGCTCTTGTATGACAACATCCTTATACTTGAGCCATGATTAGAAGATGTATTGAAGGGTTATGATGATGATTCTGACAATCTACAACTGTTTCTAAAAAAGGTGTGTGGTTATATGTGCTTTCCTGAGTAATATATTCTATTGAAGAGCCTTATAGCTTGAATTGACCAGCAATTCAGCAAAAAATGATGAAACATCCTCTCTCAAACCTGCTATCATTCACTATCTACGAAAGAAACTGAATGACAAACCCATCAATATTCCAGGAACTGGCACAAAGGCACTTCGAGGGTTTTGCAATTGTGTTACGGCTTGACACTTGTGTTCCATCAAGAAATTACCTCGATTTGATTCTGATCCTGAGTGAGTTCATCTGTGGTTCGAGATTTTGTACTAGCACATAGTGTACAGAGCTTTCATGTACAATGTGAGTGAAGGCAAGCTTGGATATGTCATCAGCGGCAAGGACTGGCCTTCATTTGTCTACGATACTGATCAACTTGATCCTACAGATGTCCTCAAGGGTTTTATGTGGGGTAATCTCCTGGTGTGGGTAAGTGGTTTTAATTCAAAGCCCTGGCTTCACTGATCTATTATTTCCCATAGGTGTACTGTCATATCTTTACCAGTCCCTCATCTTCAATGTGTGGCACACAAAACGTGACCAAACTACCAAAAGCTCATATTCACAACCTTAGAACAGTGACAGGCCAAACAATTGCTTATGTGTGTGTACAGGTATGTGTGTCGTTCTTACTATTCACATTACTAACACCTTACCAGATCTGATTTGTGCTTTCCTCCGCTGAAAAGTGGAACATCATGGATGGCCCTTTCAACCTCCAATGTTTCTTCATGAAAATCATTGCAGTCTTTGAAACAAACCCCAAGGATCCATGGGTGATTGAAACTTTAGATTAGTGGAACAAGTGAGTACTTTCTTCACTCACATCTGAACATCCTGACAAAAGCCTCCTAGACAAATACCAGACTTGATGGTGAAGATGAAATGGAAACAAGGAAGGAAGGCACAGGTTCTGGATGATGGCAGTGACAATGAGTCAGATGAGGTACTACAACACTTGAAAGCACTTGCATGCCTTGTCAGCTAGCTCAGCATTATTGGCATTGTGACCTAATCAGGTCATATACCATCATTAGCACCTATTGTTGATGCCTGTTTGCCACATTGTTGTTAGAATCCGAACCATGGGGACCTAGATAAATACAGACTATGTAAGTCTATGATCTAAGGTACAGTAAGTATTATGTCCAATCACATATGTAGTGGTGGCTCACCCTCCATCTGTAATAGAATTGACTGAGGGTGTCCGTTAGTACAGAGAATGTATATATAACTACCTACTTCCTTTGTTAGGTGCATAACAATGGGATGTGATTGTGTGATAGACTAAAAAGTCAGGCACACTTATGGTGGCATATGCGATGGGAATCGTAACACTCCTCCTCACCGTAAGTGTGGCTCCTCCTTGCATGGGATCCTGTCTCATTGTAGACCTAGGATATCTCGGAGTCGAGTAAACTGAGGGGTTGGTAAGGCCTTGGTGAACATGTCTGTGACATTGTCCTTCGTGTTTATATACTGCATTGTAATTTCCTCAGATGCTACCCATTCACGTAAGAAGTGGTACTTGATGTCAACATGCTTTATGTGTGAGTGTAATAGCAGGTCCTCCGATAAGTTAATTGCTGAGTTATTATCGCAGAGGATAGTGGTTGCGCCACTTGCTGGGTACCCCAATGCATCGGTTATCATCCGTAGCCAGATACACTCCTGAGCTGCCTCAAACGCCACCATGTATTCTGCTTCGCAGGATGAAGCCGCCACTGTCTTCTGCTTCCTTGTTGCCCATGACACCACTCCAGATCCCAGGGACCAGGCATAGCCACCCACACTTCGTCACATATCCAAACAGTTTGCCCAATCTGAATCTGTGAAACCTACAAGTTTTATTGGTACAGTCCCTCCCAGGCATAGTTGCATAGTTTGTGTCCCTTTTAGGTACCAAACAACTCGTATTGCCGCGTTCCAGTGGATATATGAGTAGCAGTCGAAGAATTGAGACAGTTGTTGGACTGCGTATTGGATATCAGGCCACGTAGAGATAGCCAGCCACAACAAGCCCCTGACTAGGTTACGGTAGGGAATGTGTGCAATCTTCTCCAAATCCTCATGGCTCAACTTTGACTGGTCCATATGCTGTAGCTTTAATCCCGGTTCCATAGGTAGTGCTAGAGGGGAAGCATCTGATTGGCCGTATTGGGACACTAGTCGGTCGATGAGAACCGTCTGTGAGAGGAAGACTTGCTTATTTGGATGATCCCATTCTACTGCAATCCCAATGATGTGTCATGGTATGCTGAGGTCTGAAATTGTCCATACCCCCCTTAGCTGCCCCTTGAAGTTGTCATTTGCTGCTTTCGTACTTGCGATGGACAGAAAATTGTCCACATGCATGCCCACAATTACTATGCCCTGGTCAGTTCTTTGATAGTAAATGCATGCCTCACATCCAAGCCGAGTGAAACCCAACTTCCTCATCACCTTGTCCAACTTCCTATTCCAGATTCGCCCCACCTGTTTCATCCCATACAACGGCCTCAATAGCTTGCATACCCATTCTTCTTTCCCTCTCTCCTCAAATCCCTTGGGTTGCTGCATGTATATCTGCTCCTCCTCAGGTAAGACCCCATTAAGGAATGCCGTTTTCACATTGATCTGAGTCATGTCCCAATCGAGCGTTGCTGCTAAGTGAAGTAAAATTCGCCAGGATTCCACACGTGCAGTAGGTGAGGTTGTCTTATTGTAGTCCCTACCTTGGACCATAGTATACCCCTGCAGAACATGGCAAGTCTTCCACCTTGTGATGTTACCCTGCTCATTGCATTTGATCATGAACATAGGTCGGCCTCTAAAGATCTTGTGTCCAGGTGGCATTTTCTCATGTGGGACCAACTCCCAGACTCCCATCTCCTTCAGTGAGTTGAGCTCATCTTGATATGACGCCTGCCATCTTGGCCAATCTGCGGATTTTTGTGCCTCGTCTAGTGTTCTTGGGGTATCTGGATCTGCCCCTGGGTCAACCTCAGGTGAGTCTTTGATCGTGTTAAGTGCCGTCATAATGTGATTGAGCCCCTCGTTGCCCACACTGACATCATTCTCGGTTGCCGATACATCCTGTTGCAAGTCCTCCAACACCCTGCGCCTCTCCACCTGCGCCTCCTTAACTCGATCTGCCGACTCTTTCACCTCCCTCACAGCCTTCTCTAAATGTGTCTCTGCTCTGTCCTCTGTCACGGTCTTCAAAGTGGGTATGGGAACTCAGCTTGATCGTTGTGGCTGTAATGGTTCAGGCACTTGTTGTATAACCAGGACTGGTTCTGTGATCGCATCTTATGGGTCCGGGTTTTTATCATCCTGGATGGGACCAGGGATATGAGTGGGTTGATTGTCGTTTTGCTTTGATGGCGTCGGTTCAGATGATGCACTTCTCTCGATGGAAC
Source organism: Termitomyces sp. K1Ag (assembly GCA_017657315.1). Taxonomy (NCBI): domain Eukaryota; kingdom Fungi; phylum Basidiomycota; class Agaricomycetes; order Agaricales; family Lyophyllaceae; genus Termitomyces; species Termitomyces sp. K1Ag. Next base: position 788 of record JAGGAR010000270.1, on the reverse strand, counting down.
CAATAGATGGGAAGTCTGGATCTTCATCTTCTCCTGGAGGTACATTTTCTATTAACTTGATGTGACACGAACTGTAGACCTTCTTCATTGATCTGTCATAGCAACGGTATGCTTTCGGATCAGGACAAACACCCGACATCCTATCTCATGGATGTATGAATAATCTGGCCTTTGACCATACCGTAGCTCGTCTGGTGTGACATTCTCTACAGCCGATGTTTTTGTTTTTCCGTGTAGGTGCGCAGCAGTAAGATAAAATTTGTCCCACAGAAATGGTGGGCATTTTGTGGCCAAGTGCATTGAGCAGGCTTTCCCCATGAGCGTACAATGCATTCGCTCAACCTGCCCAATATGAGCTGATGTATAGGGAGCGCCCACCTTGAGAATGATGCCTGTTGACATGTACCATGCCTTATGGGCTTCACCATTGAATTCACCATCACGGCCAGTACGTAGGATCTTAAGCTTCAAGCCAGTCTCATTTTTGCGAGCGAGTATCCATGCTTTGAGTTCTTCGAAACCATCATCCTTTGCCTTCAGAGGAATAGACCACGGTTTATTTGTATAATCATCAACTATATTCATGACATAGTTGTTGCCCATACGTGAGGTTACCGCCATTTTGCCTGTCAGGTCCACCCAGATCTTCTCGAGTCTCCTCGTTGCCCTATGACCATCCTCTTCTTCCCTTTCCTTCAGTACCAGCATACGAGCCTGTTTACCGAGAATACAATGGTCACATTTGGGAGGTTTTGAGGGAAAGGTCTTGGGCATACCTTTGATCATCC
>JAGGAR010000268.1:0-11713 GCA_017657315.1 Termitomyces sp. K1Ag | reverse complement strand
AAAAGGATATAGATAAGATAGATCAGCCAGATTAGATATCCTAATAAGGAAAAAAAGGGTCCATGTTCACTTTTGAGCGGGAAAAAAAAATCAAACTTAACATGGTGAAAATCTGTTACGTTCAGTCGAAAGGGATTGTTGAAAGGAGCTAATTCCGAGAGTTTGATAAAAATTCAAGATGTTTTGAGTGAGGAGATATCATTTCAAAATTTGATGGTCGGAGTTGCCTATTTTGAGCGTTTTGCACTGTACTACTCCCAGCTGGAGGTAAATAACAATCCATTCATCTCCTCGACCTCTAATGATTCTCGCATGAACGGCTTCAAATATAATTCTTCTAGATTCTTCGTTTCTCCTTCCCTGAGACAGACGATGAATACTACATACTAGATACTTTCTCCATCACGGTGAACGAGTCCCCGGGGCCTCTGGAATTACAATGTGCCTACTCGGACATCCTTCGGTTCCCTTCAAAATACTCAAGGTTCTCTACCGACACACGTATGTATTTACCTCGTCGTATCGCTGCGGTTACATAAATATCCGGATCTGTGTAGATCTGTGTCCGTCCGCCCGCCCGCACTGTTCGTCTCGAAATCCAGACATCAATATTATAATTGCCAGCGGAAGCAAAAGCTATTGGTGTCTTCATCGCACATACGGGTTACTACCGTGGACTTCATAATAAAAGCCGACCATTTGTGGACAACTCTTCCATTCACTAGCGTCATCCCTTCGCCGAGCGCTGCTCGTTTCAACAAAGCAAATAGTAGGCTGAAGCATCGGTATGGTTCAAGTGCGTGCAGCTCTAATACACCAGGGTGTACTCACGGGTCTCGTTGGAAAATGTTTTATGGAGTGCAATGGTGACTACTGCGACGCTTTTTATATTTGGTCATGAAAGTGGTACGCGCCTTGGGGTGTCCTTTAAAGGCGATTCTAAGCAGCTGCAACCTAGAAATTTGGAGGTTAAGCAGTTGTCTCGGGCTGGCGAGGAGGTTGCAAGTTTGAGCGGTGACAAGTCATCGAGATGGCCCTAAAGGTTGTTCAAGCGCGCTTCGCGAATTTTGAGTTGCAATTACTTCGACTCAGTAGTAAACTGCTCGTCAAGTTCAATCAAGCCAACAACGAGTGGTATGGAAGCACGTGTTGTCGTCGCCTTGTGCTGCCCCCACCCGCTGTTAAATATTCTTAATTTATACCATCCTTGTGTGTCTTTTCTTACTATGTTGCATTCAACTTGGCCTTAAGTGTTCAAACTTCAGGGAACTTGAAACTAATATGCAGATAACTCGCTTCCAAACTTGTTCCCATTTCAAGTTTGAGCTTCAAACATCACTGGCATAGGGTAATATGAGTGAGCAGCACGGTGACAGGACACGAATGATCCCCCATTTCCTAAACGCACAACATTCCTTAAAACTCTTACATGCGTGTCGGATCGATAAAGATTAAAGTTGCGGAAGTAATTTTTGTGATCCGACTAGAAAATCGGCAACGGCCGAGAATGACGGACAAGCTTTCAAGGTACTGGAAGTAAGTAACAATCCATCTATCTCCTCGACCTCTAATGATTCTCGAGTGGATTGTCTCAAAGATAATTCTTTTAGATTCTTCGTTTCTCCTTTCTGAGACGGCAGACAATGAAATACCCGCTTCTGCATCACGATGAACTCCCTCTGGATTTACGATGTGCCTACTCGGACGACTTTTGGTTCCGTTCAACAAACTGTCGAGGTTCCCTGCCGACATACGTATCTGTGGATCTGTGTTCGTCCAGGTTCGACCGCGTTGTAAGTCTCGACATATCCAGAATAAATTGGGACATCAATATTACGCTAGCGGAAGAAAATTATTACTGTGGATCGAACATACTCATTACTGCCGTGGATATCATAAATACCGACCGACCATCTATGGACAACTCTTCCGTTAACTGGCATCATCAATATGATTCAAAATCGGGCCCGCAGCCCTAGATCTCGCTGGAAAATGTTTTGGGGATTGTAACGGTGGTTACCGCAATACTTATCATACTTGCCTGTGCAAGCGGTACGCGCCTTCAAGTTGGTGTCCTTCGGCAATTCTGAGCTGCAGCCTAAAAACCTGAAGGTTCGGATTCCGGTCTCAAGTTGTCATCGATTTCATGAGCGTGTGATGCACAGAAAAAGCTTATAGAGAAATAACGAAAATACTCGAAGTTACTTCTAGCGGTGTTTCAGAGATATCTGCGGGCCGGAAAAGCAAATAATGCTCCAGGCCTTCACAGACTTAGAGTCCGCATGGCACGAGAACCGGCCTGAGGTGCACCGTGCGGGCTTCTTATCCGTGCGTGGGGTCCATGCGACCAAGATATTGAAGATGTTGATATCGATGGGTCATATGTCAACTGACGGTGTTCAAGAAGTGAAAAGCTGTAAGTCCACACGTTAAATACCCTAATGGAGCGGGGGAAACAGAAGACGAAATACTTGCTATTACACGAGGACAGTGGATGTACTTAAAGGCAATGATGTGATTGTGTCTAAACCGGTATCCTGCATAAGGCATGCGCAAGCATGAGGTCATGGGTAAGTACTAGTGATCGCAGAACATATGTACGTGCTGATTATTTTTCGGAGCCAGCCTGATAAGGCCCCCGTTTGTCATATAATAGGCCAGACCATAAGTTCACTCATTGAACATTCAATGTTCTTGATGGAGTCCCATACTCAGGCTAGCGCTGATGGGCAAATCCCTGCCCTGATCGCACTTATAAGAAATGCGACGAATATAATTGAATCTCACTACTTGAACTCTTCATTCCCGACTATCCCCTCCCTAAACAGCTTGGATTCTCATTCCTTGGACTCAGCCATCTCCCCATCTCCGCTGAGAGATGCCGTTCAGCTACTCGAAGGTGCTTGTGGGCAATTATGCGCGACCCTCGCACGGCCGAACTATACTGTACTCAATGTACGCCCACTCAGCCTCTCACGTTTAGTCTCAGTGAGTTTACCTTTTTTACAGAGGGCATTGCAGGTGCGGGTGCCGCTTCGAACCTACTCAAATTGGATTTTCTGCGTAAATTTATGCATTAGCTGTCTAATAGTTCTTCAAACCTACTTGTTTGAACGTCCTGACCACCTTCAAGATACCGGATACCCTTCAAAAACAGCCGTTGGGGATGCATATCAAAGAAATCGGGGAAAAAGCAGGTGTCAATCATGAAAAACTTGGACGAATCATGCGTCTGCTAGCCACCAAGCACATTTTCCGAGAAGGTATGTCATATGTATCCTCGAAAATACCTTGTTTAATTAAATACTTTCGTTCTACAGTCACGACAGATTGTTTCGCCAACAACCGACTGAGCCTTCAACTTCTCTCTTCGAACCCTCTGGCAAGTATAATATCTTTTTAGTCAGTATCCGATTCCACTCACGATACGATCCTTGATTGACCCGCTTGTCATTGAACCAAGCACCGGTGAAGTTTACAAGGCAACATCGAAGACTGCAGAGGTTCTAGCAGATCCAGAGTGGGGAAATTCGTAGGCATTCGAACGATCGCCGTGGTACAAGTTAACAGGGTTCGAAGGATCTATGTTTAAGTACTTAGAGGGGGTACTACTGTTTTCTGTGACACCCTACTTTCGGATACCTCACCGTGATGTTCGACGTTGGCAGGCAACCCCGGAGGGAGCCAAACAAGGAGCACTGTTTGAGGTAGGATTGCGCGGATGGAGTGATGCCACACAGGCGACGGCTGTCCTTGTAGGTATGCTCTTGGTGGTTTCTTTCTTTTCTGTGGATGTGATGCTTAGATAGGGTAGACTTTCCTTGGGAACGATATCCTCCTGGGACGACCGTCAATGATGTTGGCGGAGGCATCGGGGACATGGCTATGGAGCTGATTAAAGCTTATCCGAACCTTCATCTCAAGCTTCAAGGTCTGCCCAGTCGTATTCGTCAGGCGGAGACGGAAGTTTGGCCAAAGCTTTTGCCCTCTGCGATCGCTGAGAAACGGATCGAGTTCAAGGCTATGGATCTTTCGTCGATTCACCTATTGAAGGGTGTGATGTGTACTATGTGAGTGTAGTTGACATCAACACCACATGCTTATGCCTCTCTGATACAAAGAAATTCAGCTGAAATACGTCATGTGAGTGCATGGTCTCCAAAACTATGTATTAGGACTGGAACTGATACAAATGAAATTAGACACGATTGGCCAGACAAAGAATGCATTCAAATCCTTCGCAACATCCGCGCAGTCCTCAAACCCGGTGCTCGCATCCTTCTCCGTGCGTGGTCTCTAAAAAGCTTCTGAGCATACTTACCTACTAACCATTGCCATGGGGGGTTCATACACAGATGAATACATCCTTGAGCACACGAATCGTAATCGCAATCACACTGACACGCCCCACGCCGACTCTGCGTTCATGTTAAGAGAAGAAGCGTCAGAGCCGTTGCTTCCCAACTACGGCGTGGGCCGAGTTAGACAGTACAATGTGGATCTCGCTCTGATGGCCTTGCATAACAGCAGAGCGCGCACATTGGAGGGGTTCATTGATATTGCCAGCAAGGCCGACCTTCAGTTCGTCAGATTTTGGCCTACAGGTGAGATGGGTGTGGTCGAGTTTCAGTCCGCGTGAAGGCACATGCAGCGCTGAGCGTACTGGTGATCGACTCGTGTTGAGTTATTCGCCTTGTTAGTTGCAGTTCTTGCAGAATATATCATAGAGGTCTGGATGCTGATATAACCTACTCACTGCTAGAAGTAGTTGCAATTGATTAGTCTATAACAAGATCTTGTATAGTCACGGTGCCAATACGATCCAGGAAGCACACAGAGACACCAATAAGCCTAGCGTGTTTGGCATACCAAGCATGTAATGTACATGGATAGTGCGACGACACCTGTTATCCAAAGAAAGTCAACAATTCCGGGCAACAACTTCCTCTAAGGTCTGCCCCAAAGACTGATGTTTGAATGACTGTAAGTAGAATCTGATCAGAGATGTGACATGTACATTTGATGTACATCGCAAAAAATAGAGAGGACTCTACTTTGAATATTCACTAAGTAGTGTTCCGAATAAGTGCTTCATGCCAAGAATCGCGAGGGCGGTACAACTTGGATACAACTGAAATAGTCGCTATCGGAGTCAGTTCTTCCAGTGAAAGTGATACTAGAGATCAACCTAGCACTCAATGATTCATCTGCGCTGATCTTCGTAACACGGACGAATACATACATCCTTTAGCAATCGCACTGACACACCCTGGCCAACTCTGCGCTGACGTTCACAGAGGCCCCAGAGCACTGCTTCCCAACTACAGCATGGGCCGAGTCAGACAGTACAATGTGGATCTCGCTATGATGACCTTCCATAACAGCAAAGCGTGCATGTTGGAGGAGTTCATTGATATTGCCAGCAAGGCTGACCTTCAGTTCATCAGGTTGTGGCGTACAGGTGAGATGGGTGTGGTTGAATTTCAGCCCACATGACTTGGGAGTATGTCATGTTCAAGTTGTACCATAAGACGTGGAAAGGACCCAACTGTTCACGCTGAGAATTGTGAGGGGGGCCCTGTAGGTTGCCCGTAGGTCTGAAATATGTCGGAGACAGTAATTGCCAGTTCTCCCAGTGGAGGTGATACTGTAAATCAACTTCGTCTGTGGTTGCGAGTTGGATGCAAGTCGCTATCGTTTAAGTTATCAAGTCGTTATGTGTCAAATTGAAAAGGTGGCCAAAAGGTGGCATAAAAATATTTGGGATGATCAATTATGTAATTACCACCGTAGAGTGCCGAGTTTACTTCTGACCGATACCCTCATAGCGAGACACAGCGACTAGCTGTATAGTCTGCAGGTTCGCAGTTCGTTGAAAGGTTGATACGGGACTTGTTACAGTTTTTGAATTCAGAGTGCGACGGTCTTATAGCTCTTATCAGCCTCTATTGTTGTGCTGTCGACGTAAACGCAGACCACCGCCAAGTGAAGTTTTTTTTTAGAACTTAATCAATCTGGCGAGAGGTGCAATTCCTGAATCATACCTATTCAAGGATTCGAGGTGGAAGAGTACGAGTAAGTGGGCTACTTAAGAGAGTACTGTCATACTAATTTCATGCATAGAAGCATAGGCATAAGTATTCTGTTTGGAGCTTGTAGACGACTTTTACCTATGACGAGGAGTTTCGCTTTGCTAGCGACTCATTAGGTAGAACTTATTCTGTAAGTTGATCATATCACCCTTAAGTCCAAGTTCTGTGCTCACCTTCGCATTCAGAACTTGTTCATTAGACCATTTGGACTTTTTGAAGAGCTATGGAGCAAAATACAACGAATGGTGTTGACACAGATCTTCCAAAGAAAGCGTGAACCCCTCTCCACGTCTCCTCACCTGCCCAAATGTCGCTATCCCACGCACATCAACACATCCGACTCCCCCTCTCCGCCTCTACCGAAAAAACCAAACGCAAGGTCCTTGGCTCAGGCAAGCTCCCTTCACTGCCCACACGGACAATTGGGCGCCGTGCACCGCGCCGACGCCAGACTACTCAGATGAGGAATCAGGTGAGGAAGTCGTCGTTAACCCGCTCCCGGACTGCTCGCGTACCTCACGGCGCCCGCCCGTCATGTCCTTCCACTTCCACTATGCGAACGTCGAGCCGAATATCCACGTTAGCCAGCACGCGACAGTGTCCGTGGCCGGAACGACCGTCGTCGTCACTGGGCACCACCAAATCAAGATCTACGACCTCTCAATGTCCGATATCGAGGAATTGTGTCTGTAGATGAAGACGCTGGCGGGGAACGACTACAGGATCATGAGTATGCAGTTGAGACCTAGTGCGCAGAAGGCCGATCGGGGGTTTGTGGTGTGGGTTGGGACGAAGGAGGGGCATCTGCATGAGCTGGATGTGCGCACAGGTACGGTCGTCACGACGAAGTACTCTGCGCACCTGCATGCGATTACGCAGATTTTGAGGTATGGGAGGGCGATAGTGACAATTGGTGAGTCGGGGAAGGGGCTCGTGTGGGTGTCGGACGCGTCGGGCGGGGAGGATCACACAGACGACGTCTCCTGTTGTGAAGATTGGAGAGCACGTGTTATCTGTGAAAATTTTGTGGGGAGGCTGTGGACGGCGACGAGGGGCGAGACACAGTATCTCCATGGGACGCTGAGCGTGAATAGGGTGCTGTTGCTGCGCGTGTATGATATCTTCCAGCATGGGAACCCAAGTCGGTCGGTCGCCTCGGAGCAAGTGGGCGCAGTGCTGGGCGCGACGTTCACGCCCGTTTCGCCGGGGATTGTGTATGTGGGCCATGAAGCCGGCTCGGTGTCGATGTGGGCGCTGTATATGAAGGACAGGTATCTGCAATGTGTTGAGGTGATGAAGATATCGAATTCGCATGTTATCTGTGTGGAGGGTGTGAGTGATTGGCTGTGGGTAGGAGGAGGGGGGGAATTTATTTCAGTGTATGATGTGAGTGCGAAGCCGTGGGTTGTGACGAACTCGTGGGTTGCGCATTTGGCGTTGTCGGTGTCGAAGTTTCAGTGGATCGTTATGGGATTGATAAGATTGGGAGATTGTGTGTTGTTGGTGTTGGGAGGGATGACTAGTTAAGGCTTTGGGATGGGCTGCTTGGGCTGGATTGGGTTGATGAGTGCGGTGTTTTGGCCCAATTTAATTCTCTGATGACTGTCAGACGAGGAGCTCTTGAAGTATGAGCACACATTCGCCAAGACACGACCTCTAAAGGTACTCGTCTCATGGAACTCAGATGCTGCGCATCTCGAATCACTCGCCACAGGCGACCCCGCCAATGTCAACTTCCTGTGCGACGCCCAGCGCAGCGTCGACTCTCTTTCGGGTTCCAAGAAGTCGTTGATCTCGAGAGTCGCAAGCTCGCAGTGTGAAACCTTCTCACGTCCAACTGGTAGAATGAGGACGGACTTCCTGATAGGGTGTCATCGGCGTATAGGCGGTGGAATGACTGGCCCTATGTACGACAAGCTATCCCAGACGTAACGTATTTGGTGATTCATACCCATAGTCTCAAGTATCCAAAGAGGGAATGGGTGCTATTAGGGAATTATATATCACGGACATCAAGAGGGGTATGGGAGGGCGGGGGAATAAGATTTGTGCGTTGGGTTCTTGCGGGGCTGGTTGCTAACTTTACTTCAGGGCGCTATTATATCACGATTCGTATTGGACGATAAGTCGATCTGTTTGCTCAATTGTCATCTTACTGCAGGTCAGAATGCGGTACGACAACGGAATGTCACTGCAATAACGTTGTTCCCGGTGACTCACTTTCCATTTGCATACGTCCATGGCGAGGCGACACGATGATACTGGATCATGAGATTGTCATCGTACGTTTCCTGCTCGGCAGTACATTTTCTACGCTGACAACATCTTCTAGGCTAATGGTGACATGAACTCTCACATCGACCACTGTCGCGACGCCATCATCTCCTCCGTCCGGTCCAACGACTAAGTACACGCACCTGCTCACACATGACCAACTTCTCCGTGAGATCAAATTCAATCAGCTTCCGTGGGTTCTCGAGGGGGGGCACTGACCTTTCCGCCGACATACAAATATGACCTCCCCACGAACGACTACGACACGTCTGAGAAGCGGCGGGCGTATGCGTCGTGCGATCACGTGTTGTGGCGCTCAAGGGTGCCGACGAGGGTGAGGCAGGTGCATTACAGGTGGTATGAGGTCGATGTGAGTGATCATAGGATTTTATCTTAGGTAGGCATTGATTTGAGGTGGCGGGGGCTCAGACTCGCGTTTTTATTTGTAGAGAGAGTAAGCATTGGGATAAACTTGATAATACTCTGTTTCGTATTCACGCTTGTAGCACCTTGCATCCACGATCATTATCACAACTAGTAGAGACTTCTATAGTAGTTGATATGATGGGTATTTACGTATCCCACCCTTTCCTAACCCAACTCTCGCCCAACGTACCCCCTGCTGACCCAGCGCTGCTATTGGTAGAAGCGTGCTTATTCTTCATCGTGGTTGTCGGGTGCATCGTCAAATAGCAACGGCTCCTGCTCCTCATCGATGCATCCTCATCACGCGAGCTTCGAATTTCGATTCTCGTCTCTTCATCCTCATTACAATTGAAAAAGTGCTCGAAGCTTAAGGCAACAAAACACAGCAAAGAACGTACTCGGGATTTAAAGTTACTTCTAAACAATGAATAGGGATCAAAAGACTTCGCTTTTGGAAGTAAGGACAACCTTTCCGCTCTGCTGGATTTCCAACCCACCCGCCACAAAGTACATGCGACTCTCCAAGCTCCAACAATCAGCTGCCCTGACCCAGTTACCCAGGCCATCCAAGTAGCGGTTCACGTCATCTTGGAATTCTTCGCCGAAAGACGGGACATGCCTGAGGTCATTCAAGAAATTGCGCACAAGCTTCGAACAATAGTCACCGATCCACCTGATTGCTTCATTCAAACCAAGGTTTTTGTGATGCATCAAGATAGTGATGAGGTTGTGGCCATCATCGCCACGGGCTTGCTCGACGTTATAAGAATACAAATCCTAGTCCAAAATGTGAAAAAATGAAATAAACAGAGAACTTTTTAAAAATTACATTGCCGAGGATGACCAGATCGACACAGATATCGGCAAGTCTTTGAATAACAGGATCTTCAAAGACCTCATCTGGAAGATTTAACTCGAATTCCAGAATCACAAATAATGGCCTTGTCGCGATTGTGTCACGGCGGATAGAAAAATACTCGTCAATGTTCCTGACGTGATTCTGAGCACGATCTTGAGCTTGTTCAGCAATTGAGGCGGTGAATTTATCGAGCGCCTGAATGAGCCGCCTGTGTGCACCTGGACTAGCAGATGGACACTTCGACAACGACTTCCAAAATCTAGATGAGTGTGCACAGCAATCAATTTCCGGTTACTGAACGGACTTTGGACTTACTGTCGAGCAACCTCTCCAACAATGCTCTCACCAGCTGGCCTTATCTTGTCAGGATGGCGTATAGCATCGATAACTATAGTGGCCATTTGCTGAGCTTCGTGAGGCGTCGCAACATCAGTACATTCATCAAGTAAAAAGAGCAAATTCAGGAGATCGCAGCCCACGCGAAAGACGTCTGTATAGCAAATGCATGTTGAGAAATGTATTTGATGAGAATGAGAGGCTAGAAGAGGACGTGGACACCTTTATTCTCCAAAGGATACCCAAGAGCAGCGAGCAAATCTGATGAAGAAAACAATATTACCCAGACCATTCTTAGCAAGCATGCAAGACAAGTAAACTCACGAAGATCACCAATGTCAAATACTCGTTGCACACGCCGGGACGTGAACGCAAGGAAACTCTCGATCCATGCAGATGATTCTGCTTTAGCCTGAAGGCCTGAGTGTGGATTGATATTACGCTTCCAGGGCCATTCCGCAAGAATATCAGGGAGAGTGAGCACAGATTCCGAAAAGTCAGCGGGCATCTTTCAGGATATACTCTTGTCGAAAGTCTGTCCACGATGTCCCGAATTTATAGGAAAGGCGGTAGACCTTTCCATTTTAATCAAAAGGAAACGACAATAGGCACTCTTACATGTCTAGTTGTAACCCCCTATGCAAAAAAAAAAAGAATCTGACCGTGTCGGGCTTACCATGCGGTGCATGAGAGACATGATACATGATGCATGATGAGCCGTACGCGCACCGCGCGGTACAAGCATTTCAACTTTCAACCACAATTCGGAGCTAAATTCGTGCACTAAGTAGGGCTCTTAGTTGACGTTGAGTCTGAGTTATATTCATGCACTAAGTAGGGCTCTGAGTTGGCGTTGAGTCTGCAAAATGGTCACGCAAGGCTAGTCACACTATGATTGAGTAACAGTGTGACACTCAGTGACTATATGAGGTTTCCATCACTCTATTTGTAACCACTACTTAGAGTTTGACTAGAACACTGTTTGAAAAATTCTCTGCCCATCTGCTCATCATCTTACCGATAAGTATAATCGCTTCCATCTCTACAATGTAGTACTAGTGCTGCCAAAATTTCTATACGGATCATGAAATTGTTAACCTCTCCAATTTTTTTTTTCATCAACAAAAAAAAAAGACGCTGAGGATCCGCACCTCAGTTTCCATCATTATCATCACAGCCTCCCGCATCGAAACATGCCGGTGCCGCATTGTAGAACTATATATTCTTAGTAAGTACTTTTGATTGATCGGCTCAAGGGAGCTCTTACCATTCGTTGGCATCTGTTGAGCTGTCTATGTGCTAACGTCCGCTATGCAGACCAGGTACTAGTAACATTGGACCGCCTCTTATCCCCCAAGATCTTGAACTGTGACTGAGTATCGTGCTGGGTGTGATTAATACTGAGTTGGCCGTTCTGTTTTCTTTCTTTGACTTGAACAGCTGTGGCCATAGGCATAGCACGCTAGGGCGTTGACAGAGACCAAATGAGATCACAGGAATGACAGTCTGGTCAGTGGGAAGAGAAGCTCGCGACTGTATGCTTAAAATCCTTGGGTAAGTCAGAACTTAATAAGTATAGAGTTGGTCTCGCTGATAAAGACGCGGTATTCTGTAAATATACAAAGCCAAGCACGATCGCTGTTATGATTACTACAATGTTGTTACAGTGCTTGCAGAAGAGGGAGAGCTCTTTCGATCGTATAATCGACATGTCCTCGCGATGACT
>JAGGAR010000266.1:0-11804 GCA_017657315.1 Termitomyces sp. K1Ag | reverse complement strand
GCTACATATTCGTTGTCCCTAGAATAGCTCCTCAGATGAAAGACTAGTCATGAAAACATGAACAAAACATGCGTTTGATCATAGGCTAGCCATATGCTGGATGACATGCCCCAACCAAGCTTGCGTTTGAGGATGTATTGGCCTTCTCCAACAACTTGCTCAAACTCGAACCGAGGCCAGCCACATCCCTCAATAGCAGGGTTTCCAAGAGGTTCGGAGACGTATGTCAAGTGCTGAACAGGATTACCGTTAGAATCGACAGAAACGCGTCGGTTTGTATATGCGACGGGCTCTTCAAAAGTGACTATCATGTTTTGCGAGGATAGAGATGGGAAAAGGACTACGAACCAAGAATTCGAATGTCATTCGGAAAACTCGAGGAACGAATTACCGAGTCGGAGCGAGAGGATCAATGATGAGTAACTGCATCTGGCAAGCGTCAATTTTTGTCACTCGCCACCATCCCCTTTGAGTGTATGTCACCCACAAAGGAAGTACACAGCGGAGCACATGGGTTCTCTTAAGTTCACTGGTATCACGGTGGCAATCGATTGTTGTGCACCGCTCTAATTCAGATATTAATGAAGTTGGGACTGAGTCTGAATGTTGTCTGGCGCACTGAAGGGTACGCCATATAGTATGTCAAGATTGAAGATCGAGACGAGAACACTGAGTTAGAAACAGAGCCACTATATCAAGATTGTCTTCATTGAGCTTTTCGAGTGTCAACGTCCACACGCAATGGCGGTGGCGCTGCAACAAATATTAGGCGATCAGACAAATGAGACAGAGTCATTGGATGATGAAACTCAACAGCATGCACGACCTGCATGGACTCTTTTGCCACCGTGATGGAATGTGAAGTTACATACAATTTTCTGAACCATAGCTTACATAAGGCATGTTTTTCTTTTTGATCATGATGACTCCCCGCATCGCGTCAGACGGGATGATGACGCGATCTCTTCTCTAATGTTGCGTTGACGTTGACCGCCGACAGACGACAGGTCAGCATTACCTGGCTGAAACAACAAGCCCAATCGTGCATCCACTTCGTCGGCAAGGCGTATCAACCAACGCGACATATGTTCGCGTGTCCAGCGCCAATTGCTCCCAGGGACTTCGACAAAAAAGCGGGCTGTCAAGGTGTATCTGAGAAGTGCCTGAAATGGCGGGAGCTACTTGGGGCTCAGAGTGGAGGCGACGCAGAATGTTGAGAAGAGTCATCTCACTAGACTGGTAGCCATTCCCTCTACGGATACAAGTCTTGGGCAGAGGCTCAGCCTCTTCGCTGCCATCTCTTCAAGATCCCATGAATTGTACCTTCCTGTTTGGTGACTATGGCCACGGTTTGTTTGACATCTTGTGCTCGGTTCTTCTGGTTTCCAGCTCAGCCGCGTTCCGACCGACGTGTTCAATCCATTGCCATCTCACCGCATCGCCCTCCGGAAAATGTCATTCTTGCTCCCTGGGACGAGTAGGCAGACATGTGGCAGTTTGGATGTTTGGTATGATCTTCCATTCACCTTCAGCTCGGTTACTGACACTTGGACATCTTATCGGACTTTCCAACTAATGCTTTTTGATTGGACCACGCTACCTGAATATAAGTTCAACAAAGATGCTAATCTGCTCTATTAGATGATGAATGTTATCGCGGAATGGTTTTCCTCCGACCAACTCTCCAAAGGTAAGAAAACTAGCGACTATTTCAGCAAAAATGGTATGTTCACGGCCTTTGGTAGATGAGAAACTCGGGTACTTCAGTGAAGCGGATGGTTGCGTCATGGCGAGTCAATCTCCCACATGGCCTGGACACACATTTGGGGGAGATCCATAGCACCCAAGGCATTCAACCGGGCACTCGGGGACGCCACGTCCACGCAGGCAGAGAGGAAATTGAGAACCTTCTCGAGCACGAGGATTTGATCAGCAGCGAGACTAGGAGGGAATTGGAGACGCGAGAAATGTGCTTGAAGAAGGAGGAAAGTCTTGAAGTGAGGTCATGGTGCTTCAAAGTCGGCACGGTCCAACTTGAGGGGGGACACGATTGTAGATCCAACGCAGTAACGAGGTTGCGAATGAAACCGAGACTCGAGTCTTGATGATCTCCGTCTGCGCGGAGACATACCTCGCGCGTGAGATAACAACTTCATACGTCAGTCCAACTCTCCCCCCCATTCACAAGATTCTGCACATTCTAGTTCCCGACCATTTCTTGCACGAGCGCTTTCATGGGTATTTCTTGAAAGAGTCGAGATCAAAACGCCCGTTGATTCGTCCCGGTATTTGGAGAGTTGTCTGTAAGTATAATGTATTAGTTTAGTATCTGCGCTTTGAAATAACAAACCTCGTCTCGTCCCCGCATAATAATCCGTGATCTTATTCTTCGACAGACTCATAATCTGCGGAAACAGCTCGCTCATCACGGGGCCAAAAATCTCCGCCACCTTCTTATTGCATCCCCTCACTCTTCAGCATCTCCAGCACCGTATCCGCCGCACTCCTAACAATATCCTACGCCTGGTCACCCAGCGCCATATACACAGGACTCAGAATCATCTCATACACCTCCCTAGTCTCCGCCGTCCTCGGTCGATACGTCAGCTTTTCCACCTCCTGCGTCGCCTCGATAATAGCACGCGCGAACCCATGTTGCGTGGGTCGATGCGCCCTGCCAGCAAAGTGGACGCACCGTCTGGCTCCTCATCCCGCGGGCCGCCGCAGAGTGGGTTTGCCCGAGCGCGTTTTTGTCGGATCTGGCAGGTGTCATGTAGTCACCCATCGCGTCTCACGCGTCCTGGCGTCCCGGCGATCGCTCTCTGAGTCTCGGGTGAGTCAATCGTTGAGTCTACGCGTCTGACTATTCACTTGGATTCTCATCGTATTCTGGATATGAACCCTCAAGAAACTCATCTGTGATCGATATCCTCATGCGCAAACCGACTCCAAGAGCAGGAAGCCATCTTGATTCCACCGATGATTACTTGGTGGGGCTTTCTCGCGGGGTTTACATAAAACCAGAATGAATCTGTTTCCGAGGCAGTCTAGATACATACTTCAAGTTATCACCTACCACGCCCCAATCCATTCAAAAAACCATCAAATATCATCTCCAAAGTCCAATCCTTTTATTTTCTCTTCAAATCCCACCCTATACGAAGAAAAATACACATCTATCTCCACCTCCAAAGCCCAACCATGTCCCCTCTGCTCCAAACTCATCAAACCCCAAGGCCTCAGCACCCACCTGAAAAAATGCAGACAATACAACTCCCCCGAAGTCCTTAGGAACTCATATATGACACATTCAAGAATATCCTTCGAAAAAACGACGCGCCTCTAACGGATGATAATGACGCGGCGGTAACCGAAGCCCGTCCATTGCCAACTTGAAGCGCGAACACTAATACTTCACAAAAAATTCGTTCAAAACATGCATATAGCAAAACCAATGGATCGACATATACAATGGATCGACATATAATAATATGCGCAATATTAGGAACAATCCTTCTCTTTACATGGCAACTCCGACATGGTTGTCTCGAACTATAGATCATCAAACGCATTGTTCGCTGCCGGCTTTGATTGTCCGAGAACTTGTCTAGCGGTAGTCGCAGTTTGCTTGGCTGTAATGGCTGCCAGTTGGGATTCGAATGTCTAGTTAAAATTCAAAGGGATTAAGAACCTCGTGATCGGTCTCAAATTTAACACTTAATTGTAGAGCCTTGGAACGCGGGTTTTCCAATGCACAGATTGACCAATCATCGGGATACATGTGAAGAGCACCTATAGGTTCATAGAGGTCATTATAGGCAGTGCGCCTAAAGACATCGAGTGTGTAGTGCACCCTGCGATCGGATCTCGACGAGTGAGGGTCCATTCTGGAGAGAGAATTATTTTGAATTGGATCCAGAGAAAGAGGAGAGCGTACAGGACTACATAGTTACTTGGTTGCTCTCCATGCAGCATCTCTCTGACTTTGTATTCCTCATTGTGGAGTGTTTGTAAGACTTGCCGTTGGGTGGCCTCCGCGGTACGTGCCTTAACTTGAATAGCCCAAGCGACTTTATTTCGAGTGGCCCTAAAGGCATTGACGTAAGCCATTGTTGGAGAAGAAGTATACTGGGGCGAGATGTAATCCTCTAATTTGCCGCGCCACGCCTTTAAAATGAGGGCGAAGCCCACCGTCAACCTCGACTTCCCTGATATGGGAAACAAAGGTATGAACTGTTGTTCTTTCAATTAGTTGTCGTATGATTAAATTGCCAACACTGACCGGAAACCACGCCCACAGACCAAGGTCATGGGGAGATGTAGATGTGTCCGCTTGTCACCGCCGGAGCATAGGACATTTTCGAGATTGGATCGGAAGCTGAGATGATCTTGCTGAACCAACGTACTGGTAGCCTCATGTCATTTTTACCAAGGTCCGAGAAATACAATCGGGACTTGCTGAATACATCAATTGCTCGTAAAGATAGTAAATTATGAGCAAAACATCACACCTCATGAAAGGCTGCGTAAACATGAAGCAGCGTACTTATAGCGAACTAGAGAAAATAAGACAAACAAGAGACACTCAAGCAAGACGCAAGACTTAGACTGGAAAGTAGCGATCGACTGTGGCGAGGAACCAAGGTACTGAAGCTTATAAGTACCGGTCGCGATGAGAAAAGAACGCCTGCCGAACCAAGATGTTCAACTCCGGAAAGAACAGACCCACTTCTCCAAACTTCAAAGGTGTATGTAGGCGGGTTTCCTTGGGGAATAGAGAGCTCGGTGTTAGATCGATCTCAGGATTTTGACGAGGCACATATTGATCAGAAAAGTCAGATGTGCGCAACATGACGAAGAATAACATGAGGGGTTTCGAGTTCTGGCGCCAGAAGAGTCTTATTTTCCTCATCAAGCTTCAAGCTTCAAGATTGGATAGTGGTGGAGCCATTATTTTTGCTTGAAGACACCAAGTTCTCTCTTGGTTGTCAGGCACAAAACAAGCAAATTCCACCTTGACTTGCATGCACCCACTGTAGAAAAAAAATGAGCACGCGTCTTAACAGAACATAAACAGGAACAACGTCCTATTGTTTCACTGTGTGTCAGAACAAGAACGCTGCGATACTTAGCGCTGTCGGAGGGCTGTCACGGTACGGTGTACCTATCATGACTACCATAATCCCCGCTCCTTTTGTTCAAGTCTCTCTGGAAGTTTGTCACGGTCGAATCAAAAACATGACCATATGGGGCTGGAGAAAATTCAAACCTATGGCACGAAAGTTGATTCAATGATTTGCCCACTTTCAAATTTGAAACTCAGCCCAGATTCGGGCTCGAAGCTTGAAGCTTGAGGACTTGTGAACTCCAGGCCGACCTACCTCGCATTCGACATGCATCGGTTAATCCGTCAAGCGACTCCATCCCTTCGCTTCCAAATCTCATCTCTGTCTCGGAGACCACCACGCCAAATTTTTTCTGGAGCTCGTTCCCCTCCCCCGCTTTGGCCCCAGCCCATCGAGTCTTTGCAACAGCCAGAACTTGACCCTCCTTCGTCTTCTCTCCAATGGAAGGCCATGAAGGATAAGAGTAATTTGTCTCGTTTTCTTCGGAAACTCCAGAGGGGTCTACGCTCTGTCCAGAAACGAAAGATCCTTTGGCCGATGAACCCCTCGGTAAATTCGACGAAGTACGTAATGCATACCGTTCCATTCCTGCGGGATTCTAGGCTTGAGCGATTTGTTTGTTTTGTTTTCCAGGTTCCAACCAAACGAATACCTGGACCTTCTTCTAGAGCCCATAGCGAACGTTTTCAACCAGTTACGGTTTCCACTAATGGGTACTTTAAAATACAGTACGTTCAAGCTTAATGAAAGTGAGTGGCTGTCGCATCAGTGTCGTATCGGTGTCTCATTCATAGACTCACTTGTGCAGGTATCTATGGAGCAAATTTCTCATCGACGGCATTCGACGTCAGACGCATTGGTTCTATGATGGTCCTAGCATTGGTACTTGTACCTCTGGAACGTTACACATAGCAATCTCTCTGACATTCTCCTTCATAGCCTGACGATTTATTTGGATCCGAGGGCAATATTTCGTCATCGGTGGTGTGTGCCCTTTCCCAAGCGCTCAAGCATAACCCAATAGCTCCTTTCGCCATCATCGTAACGAATTTCAGTGATCTCGCTGTATTCTTTCCTCCTTCCCACAACAATCCTCAGCCCTTGTACGAAAGAGTTTCAACGACGCAGCTCCCCTTGGCTCTACAGGTTATCTCCGCGGCCTGTATAAATGGAACGCTTCCCGGAGGATATTGGATAGCGCTGCCTGATTTCGATATCGAAATGACTCTTCCAGAAGGACCGCCACAGAATCCTGATCAACCTTTACTAACTGATGAAGAACTCCTGGCCACTCACCACCGCCATTCTGACTTCGATATCCCAACACTGTCCCAAAATAAAGCAAGGGCGCTTCAATTTTTGCGTTGGCACGACCATGTCCGACATAGATTCTCGAAACTCGTTGCTCATCCTAATGACGTACTTCATGCCGTCTCGGACACGCTCAACTTTTTCCATCCTCCTCTTCGTCCCCTTTATCCATTTGATGCTTCTGCCCTCCCGGTGGACACGATATCACATTTAAAGGAAACACAGCGCGAATCACCTCTTCAAGCTGCTGGGATTCTGGAACATCTTACGGACAGTAAAGCCTTCACGGTCAAAATACAGGATGTTATTTCACAGGGATCAGAACGCGGTATATGCAGCGTGTATCGTTGCCAAATAACTTCAATTGACAACCGTCTCGTATCACCGTCTCCATCTCTCTGCCTTAAGCTTTTTGACGATAGATTCCAAGTATTTGAGCAGCCCACCGAAGACGAAATTAATGACAAGCGGTTCTTACCTTCTTGGTTACATTCAATTATCATGGCTGAAACCTTCATTGTCAACGAGACGCTTGCGTACAAAAAGCTTCAACCAGTGCAAGGATCAGTGATACCTTGGTTCTATGGTGCTCATCAAGTATGGAATTGCTTGCGTTCTCGCATTGTTGAAAGATATTGACCTTTTTCGTCTTATGCAGTTCACGCTCCCTGACGGGACTGTTCTATACGGGCTTCTCATGGAGTACATTGAAGGGCGGGCGGTCGATTCAATCGTACAACCTGCATTGAACAACGAGAGACAAATAAAAATGGTATGATTACCTTTCATGGTTCTTGGAGCAACTTGATCATCTATTCTAGATTCATAGCTGTCGTCATGCAGCTCGCATTCTCGATGTCGGCGACATCAGCCAACGTGACTGGCACGGCGGGCAAATTCTTCTATGCAGCAATCCTATTGGTACACAAGTCGATCACGTCGTCCTAATCGACTTTGGTCTAACAACCCAGACATATGAGGAAGAGGTTCAAAATTATATCGGAAACTACGGCGACATGTTCAGAGTCCTCCTTCGTAAAGAATCTGGATCCACATTGGACCCAGTGCTAGTCTGGAAACATTTTGGAGAGCCGGATGATTGGGATCCTATTGATACAAAGATCTGGATACCTGGGAATCACAAGCATGATCACAAGGTTCTCAAAGCTGGTGATATGTTTCCATTCATTTCGATAACCTGACATCTTTTTTTATATTATTCTACGGCTTTGCTAGCGTTGGTATAAATGAACATTCTTTTGTTCTGTACACAACATTAGCGCCTCTAGGTGGAGTGTTGGGTCTGTTCAGCAGCAACGTTACGTTGGAAACCAAATGTTCAGAACGAGGGCACTGACCTTGATGAATTGATGTGACCAGAAAGTATCGCCGTGACCGTCCTCTTGACAAGGAAAAAGAAGATACTCTTCTTCGAGAACTTGAGGTTAGCTAGAGTTAGCTCACCTTCTTCTCTGTAATTTCCCCGCGGTTTGAAGCGAGATGGTGTACAAGTCTGATCAGTGACGCCTAATTGAGTTACTCCGGCTCTCAGATCTCAGGCCTCCGAGTCAGTGCGCAACTCCGGAAGTTCCCCTGACCAAGATACATAGTATGTATGCATGTAGATCTTGTAGATCCATATTGCCAGTAGGGCGAACAATAGGTTATGACTATAAGTGCCCCATTTGGCCCATATGTACAAAAAGCGCCCACATCACCACCGTGACTCCCGTATGTACACGTGGGCCTTGTTTCGCCGAGACTATATGGCCTTATCTCAATTGGGCGGACAATAGATCAATGATGCACTCTCGTTTCGCCGTATTCGGAACGGCTCTTCGTAACTTTAAAAGGCGCTACGAATTCATAGATTTTGCCAGTCCAAACATGATTCCAGTCACGTTCAGCAAACTTGCTCACAAACACATCACACCGCAAATCATGACAGCCATTTCCGCCGCGCTCGCTTCTAACGAAGGCACCATCTTGAATACTCTCAGAATGCGGCCAAATAGCTTCAGAGTTAGTATGTGCGTACTATTACATATTCCATGCTTACTATTGGGCCGCTAAGTCATAAAAATCCCTCTAGTCCTCAAGACGCTCATCCATCGGAGCGTGCATACTGGCCTGTTGATGTTCTCCAGTTGGACAATGAACGCCTTGAAAAACCTGTCGCAGCTGTTTATGTCTATCAAGACAGTTACGCAGTGAGCGCACCCGCTCAACCTCGCCCCAGGGCTTTGAATGTAAGTGCCCATATCTATGATTGAATGAATTCTGATTGATTTCGCATCAGGTTTACAACTTACAGGTGATTGCGGCCAGAGATGAACGCGCTCTCGAGGTTGCTATACAAAAAGAGCGAGAGGCAATAGAATATATGAAGAAGCTTCAGGACGAGTACTGGAATGGGCCCCATGATTCAGACTCTGATTAGTTGTATGGGCTATGTAACTGGATGAGAGATCTTCATATATCATTAATATATCATTGCCGAATGGTGTCTGTATCGTGCTGAAAAGCTGAAGTCTGTCGCTAGGAAGTAAGGGTCAGTCTGGGTCAGCATCATCAATCGAGAGGTCATCTGGAAACTTGTTCCTTGGACTGAACCACCCAAGTCAACCGTCTGAAAGGCATGAGCACATCGTTAGAGAAGACAATGGCGAACCTCGAATTAACTATAACACAGTCCCATTTGCACTTATAATGGTTGACTTCACTATTTTATCGTCATCGTTCTGCTCGGCGTGGGCAAGGGCGTGGGACAATTTGCTGATGCGGCGATCGTGTGTCGGAGTCTCCCTGTCGCGTTCTCAGAGTCAGTCGTGATGAACTCACAAAAACGCTCGCGGTCAAACCAGATCAGAATCTCTCTGGCTACAACTATGGCGCCATCTCTTCCATCGTCCTTACTGTGGACCAGTCAGCCCTTCTGCGGCGGGACAGAGAGCCAGACGGCGCACCCACGCGACACGGGCTCGCGTGTGCTACTATTGAGGCGACGCAGGAGGTGGAGGAGTTGACGTATCGATCGCGGCCGGCAGAGACGAGGGAGTTGTATGAGATGATTCTGAGTTCTGTGCATATGGCGCTGGGGGACTAGGCGTAGGATATCGTGAGAGGAGTGCGTCGGACACGGTGCTGGAGACGCTGAACAGTGAGGGGATGAAGGTTTTTGACAAGAAGATCATGGATTATAACGCGGAGGACAAGACGAGACGATTCTTGTTGGGGTGCTGGAAAGGTGTGTTCTTCTTTTAAAGCGCATATACTAAACTGATACGTTACACACGTAGCAATGCTCACGACCTTACAGTAAATGGACTCTCCAAATACCGGGACGAATCAACAGGCGTCTTCAATCTCGACTCTTTCAAAATACCCATTGAGGGACTTTACTGCTGCCGTTTGGGTTCGGAGCAGAATAGGGAGAATCGGAGGCTCTCGTGTCGGAACTCATGGATTTGATGGACACACATGGGCAAACATTGGAGAAACATTTTCTCCAGACGCGCTATGTAGTATGTATATGTCCCCTATAGCTAGATTCCTCGACAAATGCTCTATTTCTACCTTGGCTGTTGTCCTTCGTACGTGAGCACGTGAGGAAGAGAAGAGGGCTAGTGCAGAAAGAGCAGAAGAGCTCAAAACGGTCAAGGCACTGCGGCTGGATGCTCGCAGAACTTGCGCAGAACAGGGGGAGGAGTATGAGGGATTCCAGGGCAGGCAGTGGACTTCATGATAAAATTTACGGACCATTTGTCCAAGTGAAGGCGTTGGAAGAGGACGATGAAGATAGTGACGAGGATCCCTGTGGAACAAGCGGGCGTTGCATTCCTTCATGAGTCGTGGTTCGAAAGCGTCTATGTATCGCTCGCTCACCAAACGACAATCTGTACAGGTCAAAGCTGAAGCGCTGAAGGTTGCTGGTGACTTTGACAGTGGTCAAGGTCTTTCTTGAAGCAGACTTAGTATCTGTGACCTTGGTGTTTTGTTACCTCCTGGACTCAGGGAGCAGATTTCTATCACGAAGTCTCACTGGTTGTGGATCCTCGAATATGGATTTCGGCGGCTCGTGTGGGTGCGGCCTGAGGGTCTGTACATACTCCAAGCCTTGACTTCCACTAGGTACATTTTCAGCGCTGTGTAAACCCCCGTCCTACTACCTTCCGCGGCACAAAAAGCTCTATGGACAAGTCTTTCCGCAATCACGCGTCGCTGATCCATGATCCATACCTTGTGTACCCAGATCGATGTCAATTCGGTTTTGAACTATCGACAGACAATTGTGCTCTAATGATTCCTGACAATGTCGTAGAGCATCGTGTTCATTGGATCAAATTTGCACTCATCCTTTCCATGCTTCATAAATTTATTCAATAATATGTGAATGTTAAGTCATAATCGAGGATAGGAATCCGAGTGCAGTGAAGGGATATCCTAATTCTTTACGGGCAGGATACTCCGACAATATTCTAGGTCCCATAACGTTGGAATGTATGCTGTGGTCTACAGGGAAGGTGACTTATAAGGCCGTCCACATTACCACCAAGCAGCGGCGTGACATAGAAATATAACAGCCATCGGCCTTGCCCCGCATGCTGAAAGCACATCGTAAGACGGTGAGGAGATTGCGGATCTGTCACCGTCACGCAACGAATTCGAAGGAACGGCCGTGATTTGAAAGCAAGTTTCGATAGCGCGTGAGAGCCCGCTAGAGCAGCTCAGATGAAAGACTAGTAATGACACATTTGGTCTATCACACGCGTCGTTCAATTCTTTACATCAGTCCTTCGTCCAAGCACCCCCTTGTGTGGCACATCTGTGCTATGCTGTGGATCTCGACCGATGAAACACGTAGTAACATGGTTATGGTTCCGCATGATACGTAGTAACCACACGTTGAGATACAGTGAGGCCCTTCAATCCGAAGTCTTTGCTGAACTCACTCTACTGCAGAATTTATTGAAATCAATCACTGTAATCATGGCACAATCTGATTCTTCCCCGCATGTACAACAAATAATACTAAGTATGCGTCCGGATCCAACCAAAACTCTTTTTCTATGCAAGGCTGTTACGATGCGAAGGTATATGGGGGGCACAGGGTTATGCTATCACTACCATAGCCATTCAGGAACTTGAAGCTTGAAGACCTACTGTTGAACGTTGAACGTTGATGCGTGATAGGCCGGGTCAGCGTTGGATCAACGAGCGGGTCCACATCAGGAAAACGTCCAACCCGTCTTTGGCTTTAACATGACATCTTTGGTCTTTGAGATGCATCTTTGATCTTTGACACACATCTTTGGTCTTTGATGCACATCTTTGGTCTTTGGAGCACCATCTTTAGGAAAACATATT
>JAGGAR010000265.1:0-11894 GCA_017657315.1 Termitomyces sp. K1Ag | reverse complement strand
CTTCAATAACACTTTCACTCAATGTTTCATATTCAGCCTAGAAATAGGAGGATCAGAACAATGAGATGAACACACTAGTATTTGAGTGCTAACATTTGTGGCTGCCATTAGGAATCCACTAAGCTTAGGGCCAAATTGCAAGCCTTCATTGGAGTCCCCTTGTGCTTTATGGTGATGCCATGTTGAATGTGAAACCCAAGCCCCTCCTGTAGACTTCTTCAAGCATTTTGGGCAGTTGCAAAGTAGCTTTTTGTGTGCACCTTCAGTGGGATGAGAAGGTTGTTCCATAGATATGATTGCAATGATCGATATCAGAGCCCCTAAATGGTTATCATAGAACCTGGCAAACATGTTGAGTTCAGAAAGCCTCACTCACGTTATTACCACAGCACCATTGATGTGATGTTCAATCTAGCGTATAGCTTTGGTCTAGGATTGACAAAACTAAGAGAGACACAAAAAGAAGAGTGATCGTGATGACCGATCGGAGCCCCTAGACCATACAGTGTGGCGTCGAATTGTGCAGGAAGTCTCAATCACGCTATTAGTTTGTTGTGATGTTGAAAAAGTTGTCTATGTATGCTTAGTGCAAAAGGATCTGATGCAACTAAACAGAAAGAGATGAAAGATAAGACAGTGATCGTGATGGTCAATATCGAGCGTAGAGTGGCGTTCAATTTCCAGAAGATCTCACTGGAGTTTTGACCACAGTACACTGTCGTGATGTTACCAAGTCGGTGTGTGCGCTTACAGTGGGAGAACCTGCTACAAGTCGGAAAGAGAGAAACGAAAGATGAGACGTACCTGAAAGGGCATCAGGTGCGTTGTTTTGATCTGTGGGCGACAACAATGGCGTTATATTGCATAAGTTCATCCAAAATTGTACAGTATAATAGACAGTATGGGTAATAGACATGATAATAGATAGTAACGATAAACAATGTTGAAACGGGAACCCGATGCAAATGCTGTTGGTACAAGGGGTAGGGGCAGGAATGGACACGGTAGAGAGTGCCGTCCTCCACGTCGAGGAAGATTGCGTAGATGGAGGGGCTTGGATGACATAGGTTGTGGACAGGGATCTTGAGGCCTTCACAGCAGCTTTTGAGTATTCACATGGAGGAATATACGAGCATTGCGCTGTGAGACGGTGGGAACGGACACGGTAGAAGCTGCCGTCTCGTTTGGGCGTAGATAGGGACACACCGGCAAGAGCTAGCGCTGCGAGAGTGGGAATGGACATGATAGAGGGTGCCGTCCTCCACGTCGAGGGAGATTGCGTAGATGAAGGGGCTTGGATGACATAGGTTGTAGACAGGGATCTTAAGGGCTTCACGGCAGCTTTTGAGTATTTGCATGGAGGAATATACGAGCATTGCGTTGCAGATAGGGACACACCGGCAAGAGCTAGAAACCAGTCAAGCATTGTTCAAAAGAACGAAAAAAGACATACTGCACACCCACACATAATCCTAGGACGAGTGTCGCTAGCGCACGGTGGCGAACGGCTACAGTAATGCAGTCCAATGGATGTTTGCAAGAGGCTAGAAAGCGAGAAAGGTCAGTACTCCGCATATTGAAAAAATAATTCTCAACGGACCTGGTACTGGGAACATTGACAATAGCAGTGGCGGAGATGGGATACCGATGCATCCGGCCCTGGGCATCATTCCAGGGGCTGGTGATGAACAGGTTGTAGCCCCCCAAATGGAAGAAGGCGCGCAGCATACGTACTTCACATCGCTGTGAAGTCAAGACGTCAAGCAAGCGCCAAGCTCGTCCACCAAAATGAGTGTAAACAAAAAAGGCCAATCTTCTCAGGTTTCCGCTATGATTTCAGGTTCCATCAACGATCCGTCACGATACATAGTATTCTATGTATAAGCACAATTCAACCGGATCAGATGGCTTCAGAGCCCGGTCATGTCACTCTAGACGCCAAATGTCATTTTTACGATGAGGCAGGGGCCAGATGCCGCCATACGCGTGTCAGAACGTGAGAGAGAGAAACACGGGGTTATCTAGGCCCGAGGAGGGTGGACCGCATCTACATCACGTCCACATGCTATGTATGACAAGGTACGAACAGATCAGAGGGATCATGCATATGATGAGAAAAAGTGTGAGAAGGTCACTCGCGGCAGGTTCTCATGAGATACATATTATATAGAGAGGAATTTTGAATGTGGGAAGCAGAGTCCTGACATGTTTATCTCCTCATTGCTTCTACTCGCATCGGCTTCCCTGGTATTCGCAGCCCCAGAAGTCACGCTAGGGAAAACCACATTGGTCGGCCGTGACATATCTGGATTGAAGCAGGATTTCTTTGGAGGTGCGTATCTCAGAGGTGATGAAGCAGACATTAGGGTTAATCTGTATCCACTTCTATAGGCATTCCCTTCACCGAGCCCCCTATTGGGAACCTGCGGCTTCAACCGCCCGTGCTTAAGCTTCACCCTACTCACAACATATCACAATTTGACGCCACCAACTTCGGCCCGGCATGTTTGCAGGCCGTACGTTCTGTACCTCGTTTAACATTCTTGAAGTGATCTTTGAGGATCGTTCACATTGTAGTTGGCAGAGGGGCCGATGTCAGAGGACTGCCTAACGATCAACGTGTTCCGCCCCTCGGGTACGAAACCAAACGCAAAACTGCCGGTCGTGAGTTTTTCTTCATTTTTCTTATATTCTTAAGAATGAGTTTTCATCCCCTCCTAAAGCTGTTCTGGACGTAAGTCAAGAGACAGTTTCGATGCGCTTATTCTCAATGGGTTCAGGTACGGTGGTGGTTTCATCTCAAACCAGTCGAGTCTGTACAATGGGAGCGCGATTGTCGCTCACAGTGTCACTCGTGTAAGTAAATATATGGTTGAAAAGACTGCATTTTTTACGGAATGTTACAGGGAACGCCATTAATCTATGTGAATTTCAATTACAGACTCGGCCCCTTGGGGTTTCCACAGGGTCAGGAAGGTGAGTTCATATCACACCACCATGTCCAAAGCAAGGAAGAACACATCTTGTAGCTGACGATAAAAAGGCGCTCAATCTGGCTATCAGAGATCAAATTGCCGCACTCGAGTGGGTCCGAGCGAACATCAGAGCTTTTGGGGGTGACAAGAAAAAAGTACCCTCACTTCCCCTTTTACATTCAAAACGAGCTAACTGACAGTCAACACAACTACTTATGCTTGTAGGTGACAGCGTTTGGCGAAAGTGCTGGTGCAATTATGACGTCTATCCTTTATTTTAACTCTCCGCTATCCAAGCTTGTTCGGGGTGTCGTATGGCCTTTTTCACTGCTCCTCGTCTCACCCCACTAAATTCTGTTTCTGTCTCAAAGATCCTTGAATCTGGTTCTCCAGCCTCTGCGCTCACGTTCAATGCTGAACGGCGTGAGATTGACTGGCAGAACTTCGTGGGCGGTGTCCCATCTTGCGCCGACCTTGCCACCTCTGGGAATACCTTCGCCTGCCTCCAGGCTGCTAATTCTAGCGATATCCTTCAGGGAGTAATTACTTCCCTTTCATTGTCTCAAGAACTCTTCCCGTTTGACCCAACGCTCGATGGACCAGATGGATTGTATCCTGACATACCCTCCAGGCTATTTGAAAGAGGTCAATTTGCTCGTGTTCCTTTCATTACCGGGACAAATCTTGATGAGGGTTTGTCTATTTTCCTTACTTCATTTTGCGTGCCTACAGTGTTCTGGTTTGGCCTTAGGGACGCTCTTTACGCCACCTACAATAAACTCGGAGCAACAAGTTCGTGACTTGATCATTGCAAACTTTTCCCCACCTATCGTACCAGCCCAAGAGCTGGAAAACACAGCAGACAAGCTAATGGAACTCTACCCTGACATTCCTGCCCTTGGGTCGCCCTTCAACACAGGCAACGAGACGTTTACGCTGAGCAGTGTATACAAGCAAGCCGCGGCACTTGGTAAGTTTATATTACACATCTTCTTGCCCTCAGAAGAACGCTAACGAGAACCATAACAGACGGAGACCTGGCCTTCCAGGCTCAGCGCAGGAACTTCAACCAAGTTGCGGCAAAGGCAGGTTTGAAGACTTACGGATATTTGTTTACCGAACCCCAGCCTGGTTCCGGGCCATTTGGAGGTGCGTTGCCCTTGTCAATAGGCCGAAGTTGATTCAATTGGTTTAACGATATGCATATAGTCTTTCACAGTTCCGAGGTTTCTTTTGTATACGGAAGTCCAACTACACCGACCGCGACCTCTCTCGCACTCAGCAACATCATGATCGAGTATTGGATCTCGTTTGCAACGAGCCTCGATCCCAACGATGGTCTTGGTGTTCCACGTACGTTTTTTTCTTCCTCTTGCTCTTGAACGATATCCTTTACTTATGGTAATCTGCTTTGCTGTCGCCTAGGTCCACAATGGGATCAATATACCACAACCAACCAGGTGCTCATGCAGCTCAATGGTGCGAACTTAACCATGATACCGGACGATTATAGGAAAGAGCAGATTGCATTTATCAATGATAGGGCGGTAGTGTTCCACCATCGCCGCCAGGTCCAGTGAAAGCCCATTTATAGTTTATCAAGTTGGAATCCTGCTTGATCAGGAGGAGACATGTGTAACTGCAGATAATAATGTCACTGATTACAGGATAATAGGTAATATATCTTTCCTGTTGCGCAGAAGACCGCGTGGCTACGTGACCTTCAGGCTCAGCGATGCTAAGCATATCAATTGGTAAGTACAATTTCAGCTATTGGACATTTCCATGTCGAGTCCGCCTAGTACTCTGTTTATAATGTCATCCAACCGTAATAGACTCGGACATCTGCTAATAGACATCACCCTCACTTTCAACTTCTGAGGAATCAACAGTTTTTCTAAAGCTAATCAGGCACATTACTGAGCAGCGGAAATCTTGTTTGGTTGTCGTACTAGTCATACAAGCCTGAGACCGAGCTTCTACAGACCAGCACTGAGTTCCACTTATAGTGATTCGTCAAGACGTCAACTTGAACATTGTACATGAGCTCACGTGCTACCTGGTATCATTCATACTGGTTGCTCTCCAACTTGTACCTCGATACCCTTCACTTCACTGTCATCGTTGGTGAATCCTGGGGCATGATCCCCTTCCTGACTCTGCTGAAATCGTTCTCATTATGTCAAGCTTGCCTGCGCCACTCTCCATGATAGAAACTCCTATTTTTCAAAGTCCCCTTCAAACGGCGGATCATAGGCAACCCATTGGTTCAAGTAAGAAATCATTGTCGAGGCTACCAATATCGTTATACTGAAATTCGGCTCATACGTCAGCTTGCCAGGTGGTTCATGATCCCAACTTCACTGCTCTAATCGCTGTAGCAGCCAAACGTGATTTTAGCTTCTCTTCCAACTTAAATCCAGCATTGACATGGTCATCGCATTAGCCGAGATCGTCGAGACTGCGCCGTGCATCAACGTCGAGCCACTTTCCGAAATTATGCGTCGTTTGGAACTCGCCTCTGCCAACATTCACAATGTCCGACTCGCTGCCCGGAACGCTCGGAATTTGAACGGCAAACTAGAGCTTTTGGAAAAGACGGTCAGTCTGATAGACTTTTTAAGTTATCTGAGTACACTCACTTCTCCTGTTGCGGCGGCAGGTTTCCGGCGACGGCGCGGATCTCGCGAACGCCTTAAAGGGATCAGATACGACGGTCTCGGTGCCCACGAAACCTGTAAAGATAAGAGATCGCCCCAAGAACCTCAATCACATTGGACGACTTGAGGATTTTACAGGTCAAGACATCTTGGACCTCATAGTTTTTTATAACAATGACTTTGGAATCATATTGGACGACGACGAAGCAGCAAGAAGAAAGAAGTTACTGGTTTTTCTGACTGGGGGCAAAGAGTTGGAACCATAAAAATGTAGGATCATTTGTAAGATTATCCGCAGGACTTGGTATATGGGACTAAGGAGTGTGTACGGCACTGAACAAGAGGGCAAGACGAGAAATCTAAAGGAGTGTGAATGCCAATGGACTGTAAGTGTCCCAAAGGCTGAGCAATATGCGTTAGAACAGGGTCATGACATGAATAAAGACATAGAAGCAAAAATTGAATCTGCGATCAAGTAATATCCTATCCTTACGAAACCGAACCAATTCCAAGAGCTTAACGATTCAACGGGAACCAACCATCAACAAAGGAACCTTCTTGAGCCTTCGGAGTATCCGTCTCCACCACGCTGGCGAAGACGATTTCGTCGACTTTGTCTGGATCGACTGACCAGTATCTCCTCCCACCTTGAGGCTCGCCGTAGACCTATTGTCCTGAGGAGTCACTGTAACAGAAGGCGGACGCGACGCCTGAGGGCTAGTAGGCGCCTGTGACGAATACATAGACGGGGTTTCGCGGCCTGATCCGGGAAGCATGCCGAGATTAAACCAGTTCATGCCCTCACGATGATATCCCAGGCCCAGGTCCAGTGCACCGTCGATGCCCAAGTCGATACCAAGCTCCGTGTCTAGCTGCTTGATTTCTTCGGGAGTCATGGTAGGCTCAACTTTCTCCTCCTGAGGTTCCTCTGCGGGAGGTGGAAGGGGATTGGTGGGCTGGGGAAGCTGCGAGGTCGATGCCGTAGCGGAAGTACTGGATCCGCCGAAGACAGTGTGCACGAAGGATCCCCATTCGCCGGGTTTTTCGGACCCTAAGCCCTCGATCTGGATCGCGGGGCTGAGTGTAGGCGGGTCAGTGCGGAGGGAGCGGCTCCTGGTTCGTGCAGGGACCGTCGAGGAACGCCGACTAAGGATGTTCCATTCTGGGGACACGGACCGCTGGGAGGGGTGCGCGGTCGAGTCGAGTGATGTAGATCGAACTGTAGTGAAGAGTACGCCGTCTTCGCCGACGTCGTCGCTTTCGTTGCTTGTGCCGCCCCATTCTATCCTCCTATTCTTATCGATGGGCGTCCCGCGTCCGACGTAGCGCACAAGTGGCCACGAGCCTCGAGGGACGGATGTGCCACTTGAGTTGGGCAGCAACGGCGACGCACTTTTGGTCTGAGAGACTTTAGAGCGACGAGATTGGGTTGGGGAGGTCGAGCGGAATGAGAGAGAGATTGAGTGTCTCGGGGATACAGATGGAGTGATTGAGCGAGCATCTTCGTAGATAGATCCTGGAGGTGAAGTGGGGGGAGACAGACATGTGAGGTCAAGCTCAAAGTCCTTGAAACCTTGGAATGCCGGAATTTCGACAGAAACGTCCTGTAGTGGATGCACTGTCGCGTCGTCCCCATCGGACTCGCGAAGGGGCACAGTCGTCGCCTTCGCCTGGCCAGCGGCTATAGCATCCCGTATAGCACTCGAGTTGTCTCTGCAAGCACGCCAGCTTAGCTTTAGACCAGGGTATTCTATCGCGTGATGGGACTTACATTTCTGTCATCCTTGTTGCTCTTCTAAGTTGTTCGGGTTCCAGCGGCAGAAAAGCACAGAGAGACGACGACGAAAAGGACTTGGTCAGAGATGTAGGAAGGAGACAAGCAGCCCAGTGGCGAAGTGGAGTGGCTAGGCTCCAAAATGAAAAAGGGATCAAAAGGCGCTATGGATCAGGCCATGGAGTGCTCGGGCGCATGGCATGTACCTGTTCAAGAAGCACGCTCCAGGGAGGTGATTACGTGCGGGATATGAGCTTCTTCGGAGCACGAAGCGTCGGTTATGAGCCTCGTGGAGTGCGGGAGAAGGCTTTTGCTTAATCGTTTCACTAGTGCAAAAACGATCCTCAGGAGCAGATGAGAAACGGCTTGTGCGAGTCGGAAAGTGAGAACAGAGGCAGACTGTGCACGACGATTGTATGATGCGGGAGAAAAAAATCAAAAGCGTGATGTTTGACGCGTGTACAGTAGGTTACATGGTTTAACTTTGTGCAGCCTTCAAAGTTTGTGCGACGGTGGGGGTCTTCTGAATTAGTTAGTATACGTGACGTTGACGTTTGGGGGTGGATTACGTGGAAAGGAAAACCCAGTAAGGCGGCGCGAAGGTCATGTAGGCCATGAGCACAGCAGACAGCTGCACAACACGGCGTGCGCAGTGCACATTTGCAATACTCGGGTTTCTGACCTAGACTAATGGGTGAAGGAGGAGCTCGAGGTATGGCTCAAGGTCACTGGAAGAAGACATCACGTACTTTATGAACTAACGACAATTTGGCAAGTTCGGAAGCCAGGGAACTAAATAGTTCTTCGGACGTCGAAGAGGACACATGACGTTCTCGCTAGTAAGAGAAAGCTCCTAGGAGATGAACAGGATGGATTTCCCCTTCCTAGTGACCACTTGAAAAGAACGAAAGAAATGCTTGCTCAAGTAGCCGGCGCCGAATAAAACATGTGATTTGTCATGATCCTAGCTTGGATATCCACGAAAATCCCATCCATTCCACGCGTACGGATATATGAATACGATATACAGTGGGGCAGGTTGGTAATAGTACGATACACTAGTAATGTAACAACACAAACACGAGATATCTAAGCATAAAAGATATAGAAGAAGAAAAAAGGAAAACTCTAGGCTGGTAGAGGAGAGGAGTGATAATGTGATACGATGAAACGTTACACATACACAATAAATCATACACCAGTACATCACGAGCTCAAGTAGAGTGGAGGAATCATCGATCCTTCGGGGACCATGAGAAAAGCACAGCTCTTCACCCCAACGCAAAACTCAACGTACTCGTCGACGGCTGCTCAAACCCCTCCTGCACTCCAAATCCCCCCATCCCCATCCCACCCGCACCCGCACCCGCGCCCGCACTCCCACCCGCACTCCCAAAACCCCCCACCCCGTTCCCAACCTCCCCCGCACCCGTCGTGACCGGTGACGGCGACAGCGGCGGTGACGGCGGCGTCATCCACCCCGATCCCACCCCAACACCCACACCCACACCCACGCCCACACCAACGCCAACAGCCATCCCGATCCCCACTCCAACTCCGACTCCAAATCCCACATTGAACATCTCAAAATCCGCTGGTGAGACCGTGGGCGAGGGGGGTGTGTCCATCGTCGTCGTCGTCGTGGATGTCTGCATCGGCGACGTGGGTATCTGAAGCGTCGGTATCGTGGGCGTTTGCATCGGCGTCGTGGGTATCTGAAGCGTCGGCATCGTGGGCGTGGGCGTCTGCATCGGCATTGTGGACGTCTGCATCGGCATCGGCATCGGCATCGGAGTCTGCATCGTCGGTGAAGTCGGTGAAGCCGGCGGAGACACAGACGAAACAGGTGAACCCAACACATGCGAGGGCGAGGGCGAAGGTGACGTCGAAGAAGCGGGAGCCGGAGCACCAAAAAGCGATCCAATACCCATACCCATGCCCATGCCCATACCCACATTCATACCCATATTAATATTCATATTCATATTCATATTGACGCCCATACCCATACCCATGCCCATGCCCATACCCATCATGTTCATCCCCAACAGATCAAGGGGCGTGGATGGTGATAGAGGCGGGGACGGGGGCGGGGATGAAGATTGGGACGAAGATTGGGACTGGGACTGGGACGGAGACGGAGACGGATGAGTCTGCACCGTGACATGCGGGGCAGACTGGGATGGTGATGGGGATGGGGGCCGGGGAACAGGCAAAGACAAAGGCATAGGCACATTACGATCCATCGACAGCGGCGTTGGCGTCGACGTCGAACCTCCCGCTGACGTCCCCGTCCCCATCAAACCTCGTTGCAAACTCTCCCCCTCCTCCCCCTCCTCCCTCTTCAAACTCTCAAAAAAAGCATCCCACACCATCTGGTCCGGCTCCATCTGCTGTGCTCTCTCCCCTCTCTCTCCCATCCTCTCTCTCTCCCTCTCCCCCCTCCCCATCCTCTCCCTCTCCCTGTCCCCCCTCCCCCCACCCATCCCCTCCCTCCCCGCAAACCACTCACTCCCCCCCCTGACCCCAGACCTACCCCCCCACCCCCACCCCCACTGCGCCTTGCGTCCTCTATCAACCGGCGTCCCGCGCCCAATGAGCCCCACCGTCCCCGTCTCAGCCTGGCGCAGCGGCAGCACGGGTATAGTCGCCAACTTCGGCGGTGGAACGGGCAGTGTTGATTCGTGGAGTGGGTATGGGTATTGGTATGGGTGTGGGTATCCTGATGAGGAGGATCTGAAGAATGGGGAGGGGGGCGATGGTGGTGGTGGGGACGGCGGAGATGGTGGTGGTGGCGGAGATGCTGCGGGTGTGGATGCGGGTGCGTGCACGAGGGGGTTGGTATCCGTGCAAGACGAGGAAGAAGGCACAGGCGTCGACTCCCTCTGCCGTACCGACATAGACCCCTGATGCGGCGGCTCATCCCTCTCCCTCTCCCTCCCTCTCTCCATCTGTCTCCCTCTCTCCCTCTCCTCTCTCTCCTCCCCCATCTCCACCCCCTCCCCAATCCCCACCATCTGACCCTGCATCTCCTCAAACCCCCCATGTCCATACGTCACCGTGACCCCCGGCGGACTCAACGGCACATAAAACGCCTCCAAATGTCCCCCCGCCGCCTCTCTCACCCTCGTCCGCCCCGCTCCCCGCCCAAGCACACTCGAAAGCTCAGCATTGAACGACGGATCGTGCGCATACGCCTCGGGATCGACGTCCCCCTCCGCATCTGGGTCTTCGTCCTCCTCCTCCTCCTCCTCCTCACCCTCACCCTGTTCCCCCGTCGCCCCCGCAGCAGCAGCAGCAGCACGAACCCTCTTCCGCGCATGCACACCTAACCTCTCCCCCTCCTCCCCCTCCCCCTCCTCACCCTCCCCTTCATACCAATCCTCATCCTCATCATCCTCATCCTCATCCTCATCACTCAACTCACTCTCATACTCACTCCAATCCTCCCCATCGCTTCCCCTCTTCGAGTCCCCCGGCGACCCATCCTTCTGCATCTCCCCCTCCCCCTCTCCCTCCCCGTCGCCGTCGCCGTCCCCATCACCGTCATCGCTCGACAGACCCCGTACGCGCGTAACAGTCCACGGTTTCGGGTATCCATGTTTGATGAAATAGTCGTCTGCTTCTTGTGCGACGAGGTCTCGGATCGTGAGGCGCGTGTAGCGGCTTTGGCTGGCATAGTGAAAAAAGAGGGGGTGTTAGTGTGTTTGTGCGAGAGGTGGATAAGTGGAAGAACGGAGAATGGAGATCAGATGGGAGATTTTATTTATACGGACGGATACACGTCGAACTTTTCCGACGATAACGCGTTCAATCATCACTTCAGACCTCCATCATAGAAGATCGAGAATCAAGAACCGAGAATCGAAAACCGAAAATCATAGAAGAAGATCAAGAAACCTCAATCAAGAAATCAAAAATGACAATCAGCCCCCGACGCCCCGCCCCGACCTCGAACCCTCAATCAAGAATCGAAAACCGAAATCAAAAAATCAAAAATCAAAAATTAAAAAAAGCCAGAAGACGAAGACACAAGAAGACATCCCCGAAAAGGTAAGCCACCCATCCAACGAGGTGACGTCACCCAGCACCCAGCACCCAGCACCCAGCACCTCTCCCACCCTAACCGCCTCAGCTCTCCAAAAAAGCGCCCCAAAAAGACGAAGACACACCACCCGCCGCCGCCCAGAACCAGCCCCAAAACCAAGAGGCGAAAGAAAGGGCGAGAGGGCGAAAGAAAAGGCGAGAGGGCGAAAGAAAGGGCGAAAGAAAGAGCGAAAGGGAGGAAGAAAGAACCCACCCCACCCCACCCCACCCCACCCGCGCCAACCCCCCAAAAAAACACCAAGAAATAAAGAAAGCCCCTCCCAAGAAAAGGGCAAAAGGGCGAAAACCCATCCCCCCCCCCCCCCCCCCCCCCCCCCCACCCACCCCCCCCCCCCCCCCCCCCCCCCCCCCCCCCCCAACACCACCCCACACGCCCCC
>JAGGAR010000264.1:0-11909 GCA_017657315.1 Termitomyces sp. K1Ag | reverse complement strand
ATTTGCATGCTGCAAAGGTGTGAAATCGAAGGAGTCAAAAAGTCAAGTTGGGTCGTGGGAAAGTGCAAGTTCAGACAATCAAAGTACAAACGCCAAAAAGTCAGGGTGTAAATAATTGTGTCCGCTGAGGCCCCTCATATTGAGTTCTATGATTAATATTATTACTATACTTATTATGCACTGTACCCACTCACCAGTCGCATGAGGATCATTCGGCGCTGATGGATAATCTTGGATTTCGCCTCCGAGTCTCCGACGTGACCATCATCATATGTATCGCGGTGGTTTTTTCTGATTTGTGTACTTTCTCGGTTGTGTTGTCTCAGATCATATTACCTACTATGACTCGAGGAAACTTTCTGCTCAACTTTGAAGCACGCCTGGATCGGAGCCGACACAAGAAAGACTAGCAGAACCTCAGCTATATGGCATAATAATTTATGATTTTACTGTAATACTAACCTATAAACCCCGCGGCCATGATTTAGGAGTGATGCCATCAACTTGAAATAGACATTTAATCTGTCCTCGACCCTTCTCGGCAGCCTAAGGCACTCCACCCACAGACATGAAAAATTGCACATGGCATTTCCCCCTGAGTGAACCGTGACAGTCCAAACGTTCGCGCCGGTGGTGTCGGAGTCTGGAGAAAGCTTCTAGTGGAACATAGGCAACTCCAGAGCCATATGAAAACCCGAGTGTAAAGGAGCTGGTGCCCTGTATTGTCCCAACTATGACCTCGGTAGATATTCCCAAGACGTTTGGTGCTCTTCTCCTTGGCGGTCTGTTTTCTGCAGTGTTCGTCATGAAGCATCCCCATTTCTTGAGCCTAATGGACGATTTCGCAGTCTGTCCGGAGTGGTGGCCGTCCAGATTGTCGTATACTTCAAGCTCTACCCGACGGATAGTTTGCGATTAAAATTTTTGGTATGTATTATTACCCTCTCGATGCACTGGACACTCACAGGAAAATTAGGTATTGTTTGCCTGGTTTGTGGTTAGATTCTTATGAAATTGTTTACAACCCAACATGAAAGCAGGTTTCTCGACATGTGTCATACGTGTTTCGTCTGGTCTGCGTTGTGGGAATACCTGATCTCATACTTTGGTGTTTCGGAGAAGATACATTTTATTCCATGGTCGGACATTGTTTTTCACTCTAAATATCTGCATACTGACGTTCCCCCCCTTTTTTGGCAGGAATATTGCTGTCAGTACATCTTCTAGCGATTATGTGTTCTATTCTGACTAACGACCATGAAGCTTTCAATAGTATTCACTGTGAGTCTATTGAGACTACTCGTTTCTTATTCATCTTATCAATAAGCGAATGGCCAGGCGATTCTTACTTTCGTTGTACACTGGTAAGATCTGAGTCGAAATTCTGTCTGCATGCCTAACTGACTTGACCCGGTGTCTTCAGCTTTTTTGCGCATCGAATATTCTTGTGTAAGCCTATTTACTGTGTCACGATTGACCTGCAATGGTTGAAACATGACGACAGTGAGCAAGCGGCATTGGCGACTGACTATCCCCGTTGTAAGATCATAAGCCTCCCGCCGTGATTCAAATTAAATTGCCTTTACATAGCTTGTACTAGCTATTCTTCGTCTAGGCGAGCCTTTTGCCCTCTACCGCTTGATTCCAGAGATTGATATGTGCTCGTACAGCTTCGGCATCTGGTAGGTTCTCACTGGTGTTCATCACACTTTGATTTAATATCCTCTTCTAGCTACTGCAGGAGAAATGTCAGCCTTATGATCATATTCTGATACTTTAAGCTTAATAACTAACTCGATTAGGATACGTCTCCATTCCTTCTCGCTGTTCAACATGCGATTTCGGGCAAGCGAACTTCTGTTCTTCTCCATTTGCGTAAGGCTAATCCTTCTTGCAGTGGCTGTTTACCTTAGGCTTGGCACTCTCCTCTGGCACAGACATCTTGATCACATCCTCCCTTCTTTTCCTTCTACAAACTAGTCGTTCCGAAGCTTCCAGGTGTGTGCAAGGGCTGTAATATCTATATTCGGAAAATTCTCATCCAAGTAGTACCGGTCTTAATGTCGTGATTGACTTGTTAATTCGGTATGCCTTCGAAATGGGAACTCTCACTTGGTACGTTTGTTTATCACAACCTTATATCTGATCTCACTCGATATGTCAGCGTCGGAACGGTTACTTCGATGATTTGCGTATGTTTCAGAATCTCGCATGAGTTGGTGCATTACTGAACAGAAATTTCTGCAAATCACAGTATCTCGCTATGGATAACAATCTCATATTCATGGGCCTACATTTCGTCATTTCGAAGTGTTTGTTTGCAAATTTGCACTCTCATTCAAAAATGCGCTAATCTAGAACATTATAGTCTATGCGACCTCTCTCCTGGTCACGTAAGAAGCCTCGATTGGCCTCTCAGTTCCTTTCTGACGCAATTGTTACTCGACAGGCTAAATACCAGGCAGACGATTCGTCATGCTCGCTCCCAAGCCACCATTGAACGAGAACTTTCGACGTTACGCCTTGATACACGGCGTAGTATGAAACACAAAAGCATGAGAGGCCCTTCATCAGCGGTATGCCCTTCTCTGAGCGTAATAACAAGTTTAGCGAACATTGACATTCACTCTAGCCCCCAACATTGCCGAGGTCAGGCTTTTGGAATGGTTTTCAATCAAAACCTCGCAAGGTTCATCCAATTTCTCTCCCTTTCTCCCCTTCATCACATGTTAACATCGTGTCAAAGCTTCAGGTCGAAGTCAGTGTTGAAAGAAGTGTGGAATACCAGTCGGATATGACTCCCAATAGTCCATCCACATCTGGTGTTTTTCTTGATCATTGATACTGGTTATAAAATTACCCACTACTCCGCATATCTGTCGTGTTTGGCTCACCCTAGTAAGTACTAAAGGACAAAAGTAGGTATCGACAGTACGAGGCCGAGATCGGTGGCGCTGTTAAGACCGGATTCACGAACGTCTACGACAAAATCCATTCCGACGCGTTGGCCTCTTACATAGCCAGCAGCCTGAGGTCAGATGATTGACATAAGCAGACTGTATCCATAAGGTAGACGCGTGGACTCAAAATGAAAGTTTATCTAGCTGGCATCCGATCGGGGCACATCACTGCGTGCGGCATTCTACTATGTTGTATACGAGGCATGCATCGGTGGCGATAAGGTTGGTGGCATCCACCTGCAAGTCACTGAACCTCAGGCAACGATGCATTTTCCTTGTGCAGATCGATCACGGATGAAGAAATGAGGTGAATTAATCGAGGTAGTGATTGGTCCCGCTTGAAGGTAAACTAAATACAAATGAATGAAAATCTTCTGCCTACATCTGGTGAAATCTTTCGGCTGCCTGCAAATTGATATTTGGAACCAGGTTGAAAAATTACTTCAGAAAATCCCACATGAGCCTGTTGATACCCGAGAAACAACCAAGCATCCAGAAGAAAGCATCATCATATCCGTAATAAAGATCTCGTAAAACCCCCGCTCCATATCCAGATCACGGCGCCTCCACCTCCTGCACAGAGTCATCATCCCCATCACCTTGCTTCAACGCGTCATTCATTCTTTCGTGAAACGTCCTCAAAAAGAGTGGTAGTTGATGCCGTCCAAACGAAAATGGTTCTCTGAGAAAATCCAGCTTCTCCACATACTCCTTTGGCTCCATATCCAGGTTCTGTGGTGTGAAATACACCATTGGTATAAGCTGATCTTTCGAGGTAATCGGTTCTGAAGGCTGGTCCTGCGACTGGTCTGGCTCATTACAGAGTCGTAAGGTGAAGTTGAAGCCTAATAACATGATTGAAAATCAACTAGATTCTTGTAAGCGACGGGTGGAGACTCACTTTTGAGCGCCGCAGATTGTGGATCATCCTGCTTCTCATCAAAGAAAGTGTATATGCATGTGAGAACCCATTCGTCCAATCCTAGATGTTGCCCTGGGATCGCCTTCATTCCGGGTATTAAAAGGTTGGTGACATCCTCGTAGAATCGAACGACTTCTGCGTTTTTTGGATCGTCAACACCTGCTGGGCGTCCTCCGCCACGTGAAGTTGACGGTGGTACGCGGTTGGCTTTGGCGGTTAGGGCTACAGACCTTTCAATCTCGGCATTGAGTTCGGAACGCAGATCTTTCTCTGGAAAATAAAGTTCAATGAAACTTTCTTCCAAGACGGTAGAATTCACGACGTACCAGTTTGCTCTAGTTCTGCTATACGCGCGTCCCGCTGCTTTATTTCGCGTTGTCTCTGCTCTGCGATAGATTTCCATCGTTCCACTTCATGTTCAACAGCTCGCTTTTCCTCGTCGGCAGCTTCGCGCGTCAGTAGATTGAGTACCGTGGAATTCCCTGAGCGCATTAATGGCTCTTTCATTGCAAGTTGGTTGTTCAGTTCCTTGATTACATCCGTGTGTGCTATAGCAGAGCGTTAGAGTTCCCCTGTCCCCACGCGTAGCAGCCACACGTACATTTCAACTGCACCTCAAACTGGGCCTGCTGGAGTCTATACAACTTCTCAGGTTCTGTCTCTCGCACGTTAAATGCTTCTTCTAGCTGTGAAGAGAGTGCTGCGATTTGATCTTGTGCCTACGGCATGCCGTCACTCGCCATCTTAATATAGGATGTGAATGGCCGAGACGTACCCCTTTGAGTTGCCCTGTCAGTCTAGCTATCTCGTCAACTTCTCTCCGGC
This sequence comes from Termitomyces sp. K1Ag, assembly GCA_017657315.1. Taxonomy (NCBI): domain Eukaryota; kingdom Fungi; phylum Basidiomycota; class Agaricomycetes; order Agaricales; family Lyophyllaceae; genus Termitomyces; species Termitomyces sp. K1Ag. Next base: position 7,202 of record JAGGAR010000264.1, on the reverse strand, counting down.
GCGTCTTGGTGTGTTTGATGCGACTACTAGGCTTCGTCGTGCCCTGTGGCCTAGGCTCGGGCTCCTCTTCAGTTTCATCTGGAACTTCAATCGGATCGACATCCATGGGCTCATCGACCGGCCTCCTGGTGGCGGATTTTATCTGAGGAGCCCTGGCCTTTCCCTTTCCTTTCGCGTTTGTCTTCCCATTCGCTACGGGCGCAGCATTGGCGCGCCGAGATTGCGTCTTTTGAGCTGGTGGGTCGTCGTCGGCGTTCACTCTGGAGAAATCAAATGGATCGGTTGGGGCAGCTAGTTCCTCAATGTCTGAGTTGTCCTTTGTTGGTTGTGGTGCGTTCTTACGCCCTTTCGTTGGGTTTGATGATGGGCCGGCCTCGGTGCGACTGGGGGGTTTAGTGGTTCGAGCAGACTTCTTCACACGGACTATTGGGGTCGTGGGGCTGAGACCACCTGAAGACATGGATGAATAGGCATCTTGGGAAATTGTCTGGTGGACGCACCGAGGTCATTCTCATCGTCGGACATGGGTGACCGCAACAAACGCGATGCACGTGCCCAAGACGCGTTGTTTGTTGCCCGGACCGCGTCACAGCTTTGGCCAAATATCCATGCCGTCATCTTCACACACGTCAAGTCTTCGCATTCCGGACACAATATTTACAGAGATCAACGTGCTTGCATGCGGCAATTAATGGGATATCAAGATGTCCCATCACGATTCACGAGGACCACGACGACGCCTTTTGTTTTTCTGTTTATGATGATCATATCCCTTTTTCGACATCCTTTCTTGACTAACCATTTTTTGATTTCTCAATCTTACCGTTTGCCCACTTATTTTTCCCATTCTGTATGACAAGTACGTACTCTATATACTTGACCTACGGACATGAGTACCCCCGTGAGTGTGATTGTGAGGGTACACTGCTAAGTATCCCATGCTGACCCGTTCACGCTGATAGAATTTCCGGAAACGGGGATCCTAACGTATCTTATATTTCTCCTTCATCACGTCCTTGAAGTCTCAATCTGTTAGCTTATAAAATGATCCTTAGTATCATGAACACTTCAGCGGGAACACTCGGATGGTTGTGTTTTCCTTCTTGGGGATACTTAGCTTCGGCGGCGTGGCGTAGAATTCGCGAGAATCCTAATCTTCTGCATCGACGTTGTTTGTGGCGTCGGAAGATAGCATCTTACATTCTTGAGTACCATAATTGATGCCATTGAAAATCTTGAGATTACGTGCACTAATTTGTGGGTTTTCCGGTGCGGTGGCGCTTCAGAATCTCAACCCTTAATCTTGTTCCATATGTTCAGCATGATACGTAAATTCATAAAGTGGCAGCGGATGAGGTAAAGAGCGCAAAAAGTAGAACATTCTTATTCGGCACGTTCAGACTTCGAATTCGTTGTTTCTTTGGTCATTCTACTTGGAGATGAACCAATTATCTCCAAGATATACGCAAAGAAGTATACAATGACCTTTCAGTACTATGGAGAGACAGTCTCAGGCATCGGATTTGGTATGAAGAATTTCGTTGGATTAGGGACAATGCTAATGAGTACTAGTGACAAGAGGTAGTATACAAATGCAGGTAGAATAGTTTGTGAGTGTGTTCGAAACGGATGTGGAAGATGCAATACAACCAGAAACGAGAACGCGTCAACTACGCAAGCGTAGGACTGCCAAAGATGCAATACATGACAGAGATGAAAGCGGAGATATTAAATTACGATAAATCAGTAGTGGTAGGATAGAATGCAGTATTGGTGCAAGCAATGGATGGAGAGGACGGTGATATCTAATCCGAGTCGTAGTTATAACGACTCGACAAGAGAGGATCTATTTCTCGCATCTCTACATCTTCTGAGTCAGAATCCGTGTCTGAGTCAAGACTGAGAGAAGACGAGGATGCGCTGGGTGATGCTCGGGGAGTATACAGGGGGAGAGGCATGGTATGATCGATCTTGCGATCACCATTGTGATCGAATAATTGCGAATATGCAGGGAGACTGGATGTGTATGGTTTTGAGGAAGGAAGAGAGGGTACAGGCGACCCAGCCTGAGTAGGCACAAGCCCTGGCAGGGCAACGGCACTCTGAGACAATTGAGTGTCCGGTACAAAGAGCTGAAAACGAAGAGGGATTGAGAAACAGATTCGCTCGGTGACAATTTCATCAGTCTCGGGAAGGGTGTAAGCACAGTTTAATTCAACGACGGCTTCGTGTAGGATACTGATCAGAGGCGAATAGACGCTCGGACGGATGATAGAGGATCCACCCCATTCGACCGTCTTGTCATCGGTAACATGATGCACGAAGGGTATAGAGCTCTCCAGAGTATACCAGGTTTGCCGTTCCACAGGAGTATCAGCATCATTGGCGAAGGGATAGTTGTTATCGCCGAGAGAATGGAATCCAGATTCACCAGGAGGAAGAATAGAAAATTGACGAGAAACGCTTCTACTATATGCAATGCAACTGCCGAGACCTGATTCATAGATGGCTGCCATTGGATGGGGATCCCGAAGGGGAAGATGCGGAGGCTGGTGCTTGGGCGGAGACATGGGAAAGCGATGGTAATAGCCTTCGATCACGGTTGCTCTAAAAGTCCACGAAATCAGAAGTTGGCTCAAGGACAATAATCATTCACACTTACCTATACCTTTCCTTCTGAACGACATTGACAGACACCGAGTTGACTTGGATTCTTTTGCATTTATCTGCCGGCAAACCCTTTGTATGCATCCGAATGGTGACAGGGAAGACATGGTGTTCAATATTGATATACTCTGGGACGGTCGCAAGGACCTGAAGGGTGGACAGAATGTCGGTGGGGAATTTGGTGTCTTTGGGACACTTCGCGTTAATTAGGTAGGTAACTCGCGGTTGAAGGACCATATCCTCGTTAATAAGTGAATCTTCGTAAGGAGCGACCAATCGTCTGAGGAGAATGAGTTTTTGGGTTTCCACATTTCTCATACGAGATCGGAAAGCAGAGCAGAGGAGGGAGAAAGAGCTGCTGTTATTGTCGCAAACCACAGTATACTTGACCTCCGCAAACAATGTATATCGGACCCCTGCACCCTCGACACCGTAGACTGCTGACGGAGGAAGCCATCCAGGAATGGACATATTGAAAAGGGCATTCCAATAACCTGAATCATTGCATTTAGAGGAGCAATGATGAAGGAGAAATAAAACCTACAAGGCTTGCCAGAGTCTTCATGACCTTCATTATTCATCTCGACCGGCTCAGGTGGTGTGATCTCGTGAGTCTCTGTGCACAATCGCACAGCGGAGTATCCGGTCTGTGGTGTCAGAACTTCAGACTGACCCTCGAAGGTGAGGGTTACGGAATGAAGCAGTATACGAGCCGTCCGCCGAGGCCCGTAGAGAGTGTATGGGGAAGTTAAAGCGATGGAGACATGTCCAGAGAGGGAATAATTTGACCTGAAAGATTGAGCAATGAGCTGGGATAGAGAGAAAAGAGATGAAGAGAACTTACAATGGGTCGGCGTCACCGATCATGTCGATTGAGTCCGCACTAGGTACAATATCTATGGAGACTGACATTGCGAGAAGCGACGACGGGATGGAGGAGGTACAACAGGGAATTGACTTTCATGTTCGGCATAAGTATATATAAGGACTTTTGAAGGAAAAACAAAAGGCATTCTCGAAGAGTCAAAGCTCAACCGGGCCACTAGATCCGTGCCCACAACAATGCTTGTCAAAGGGAGTAGAGCGCGCGAGTACCTCATCAATGTTCTTACTTTGGTTTTCCTTTTGTCTCTGCTGACCAAGCATCTCTGTTGCCACAATGCCATTGTTCTCTTTTAACTTACGCCTGTATCTAGGGAGATCGCCTACCAACCCTGCACCATCACGCAAACACTTTATGTACCGCTAATTCATCTTCTTCGCGCATACGCATCGCCTTTCTCCTTTGGCCTTCTTCTTCCGCATCTTTACGCTGACCGTATTTGTGGCCCTTTTCTCGTCTCAGCGCCGAGCGAACAGCAGATGGTGACACAAATTCTGAGGAAAACGATAAGCTTCCGATCTGTCTGAGTAATTGAAAGACCTCACCAGGGTTCGAGAATACCGTCGCGCCACTAAACGCCCCCTCGAAAATCCGAATTGGGGTAAGCACAAATCGCGGCCCGATTTCAACAAGCGTGGTCTGTGGAGGTCCATTGGGCTGCAAAGGGTCCTTCTCGATGATCTGGTTGAACAATGGGCCAAGGAAATGAGCGACATGATGGATGTAACCTGATGACGATGCGAACCTGGAAATTACGGAACCAGATCTTCGAATCTAGCAGCGAAAATGTAAGAATGTGGTCTATGAAGGGTTTCGCTCTCCGCGCTGTAGACGGCACCCCAAAGATCTGAGAACGATGGCATCAACACACCCCAAAGACCGCACGCAAGAACCTACTTGCCTGTGTGAACACTTCTTTCGTCAGGCGGCCCCACTCAGTCTCGTCAAAGCCCTTGTCAAAGCTCAACAGACCCCGCGAGCCCTTAAGGCAATTTCCAGTCATTTTAAGTTCGTCCATTGTGTGCACATTCTGGACATGCATTTTTATACTGGGACCGTTCGGGGTCTTTGCTGCCCAAAGATATAGGTCTTCATGGCGACGTGCTTCGAAGTAAAGCGTGTTATTGCAGTTGTTTAGATCTGCGAGTTCAGGGAGGAGGTGAAGCTGGGATTTGGAATCGAGCTTCGAGTCTGGGATGGCTGTTAGCTGTTTCCATTGGCAATTCAGTGAGATGCTACGCACCCTTCTTTACATGCGGCAAAAGGGCTTCAAGGTCATTCATTAGATGTCTCATACGATGCGTGATACCCCGGGAGGAGAGTAGCAAGACGCGTTGCTTATTTTTCTTCCTTTTGGGCGCAACGACTTCTGTGTCTTGGTCGACATCCATGTCATCTGCCTTCCTTTTTCCTTTAGAGTCAGCTTTCGTCGCGTTTGCCTTCTGTGCCTTGAGTATCGAGGCCATGAAGTATTATAGTCCCGTTCGTTTGAGGAGGAAGTAGACGAAATTTTGATCACGTTTCTAGAAAGCAAAATTATTAATTTTTCTTGATTGCGAGTATTTACATAATAATTGCGCATCATATTGGCTCAAGAACGAAAACGGATAACTAAGACTACAGCAGAGTCCAGATGAGAGACATGCTCTCATGCGCCTCCTTGTTAACGACGTTGATTACGCAACATGCAAGAACCCTTGAAACCTTAAGAGGAGGCATTCGCACGAAGTTGTTTCTGTTTCTCCTGTTCAAGTCGCTGTGGCAAAATTCAGCTTATTGTACACGATCCTCGTCGCACGAAAACTTACGTGGTACAATAGTTGCACTGCCATCTGGATGTTCGCAGGTTGGCCAGTAATAACGACCAATCGTTCGCCCTCACCGCCCGTTGGCGCCGGTGCGCCATTCATCCCTACACCAACAGCACCGGGTTCCATAATCTTGATCTGACTAGCGCTCATGTGTCGAATCTCATTGATCTTGCTACCTCCCTTCCCAATGATACAGCCGACCAGGTCGTTCGGGATATAGATCTGTTGGGTCTGGAGTTGCTGCGGCGGGTTGTGAGATGGAGGGCCGTAAGGTGAGGGGTTGTGGTATCCTGGTACGTAAGAAGAACCGCCATAATTGGGTCGACGAGAGTTACTCGATGGGCGGTAGCTTGAATTTGAAGAGGAAGGCATCCGTTCTTGTGCCTCGATGAGAATATTCCCAATGTAGTAAGTTGCGATGTGGATGGCGTCAGCAACTCCAGCAACACTGAGCACACGCTGTTGGGAGTTCAAATCATACGAACGAGATGATTACAGTGAGACCATTACCTCTGTAGAACCAGGTAGCATTCCCTCACTAGCATTCAATCTAGCACCGCTTGCATCTTGGATTTCCTTGATCTTTGAACCCTGTTTTCCGATAACGGAGCCCATGCGCGAGTTGGGTATCATAAATTTGATAGTCACTGCTCGACTGCCAGGAACAGAAGGGACATCGAACGGTTCATCGTTGATGCGACGGACAATAAGGCCGAATGCCTGCACCAAAGTCGATAAATAATTTATAGCAGCATAGTATAAATCACCAACCTTAGACACAGCGTCGAGAGGCCCGCTGACATTTAGAATGCGCTCTGGATTGCCTGGTATACTCTCAGAGACCATGACACGCGCGCCACTCTTCTCGCGGATTTCATTTACGTGCGAGCCACCCTTGCCAATGATAATGGACGCATCCTGAGTCACGATCAAGCAGCGCATGTGGATCATCGCAGATGGAGGTGGAGGTGCGGTCGAAGACGAAGGGTCGCCAGAGGTAGTGGCACTGTCTGACTTGCCATCGCGGGAGATGATATCGCCCGACTTACTGTCCTTGTTTTTGCCTTGACTTGAACCGGAGGTTGATCCGGCATTATCATCAGCGCCAGTAGCCTGAGCATCGACCATGGTTACGTCCGAAGAGGATGAGAGTGACACAGACCCTGCACCACTGGCCGCGCCCTCATCCGCACCTGCTGCCGTGCCTGTGTTAGCACGCTTGTGTTGTTTAGGAGGGTCACTGTCGGACGGAGAGCGAGAGCGTTTCCTGTTTGGTTCAGCGTCTGGCATGGCCGTTTAGTTCAAAAGTCAGAAGGTCAACGAATCGGGATGGGCCAGCTAAGGAGCGTGTGGATGATGTGCTTGGATGGTTTGGATGTGGTTTGTAGAGGGTGTCTGAGATAGGATGGAGGAGGGAGGTGAGGGGGGTACGAGGTGGAGGATGCATGGTAGACCCAGCGAAAAATACATACCTTGGTCGACAACGGTACCGTCACAGAGCAAGTGCTGGTTCGTTACTCTGTGACCACGTCTCCAGGTTGTCTATATATTACATAATCGTTAGTCAAATAACCGTGCCTATCTTGTTCGCGTCGCAGTACCAATGATCCCAGATATTACACCCTGCGATACCCATTGCTCCACCTCTTTGTCCAACACCACGTCTATGCCTTCCCAATTTTCTTTCCAGAATCTCCTCACATGAAATCTTTCAGCCCATGCTGTTCATCACGAGTCTGCGTGTACGGCCCCCGATTATTTAATGATTGGCGACTCGTAAGGTACTGTGGTGGTGACTTCTAACCCAAATGGCCTTTCCTACCAGATAATATCCCGCATTC
>JAGGAR010000263.1:0-11928 GCA_017657315.1 Termitomyces sp. K1Ag | reverse complement strand
ACAAGTACTCGAAGTGTAGCAACATATACTGTACAAGATTTGCCTCAAAGGCTCACTTAACTCCTTGAGGGGGCCTGCACTAGGCTGCTTCTCATTCCTGAGCCCGTTGATTGCTTTGAATGGTTTACAACGACGATGTATAGGCCGAATTATTCAATCAGACGGTGTGATGGCGAGATGGCGGGCTGGTGACCAGCCGAACAGGCCGGCCATCAAATTGTAGATTTGCTGATGCGTGGATAGCTTAAAGATGTTTAGACTCACCATAACCAACGCCGGAAATGAAGTCGCCAGCAAGGAACATCCGCTCAAGCATTATGGTGGCGGCATCTTCATCAGGTCCATAGTAAGGAGCCATACAACAAATACCGTCAGTTTTGGTATATAGGGAAGTAGCCGAAGAGAGGCGTTATGGAGCTCCTGGCCTTATATATAGTCCTCACGATTATAAATTTAAAAACCATTCTCCCATTGTAGGTACCACCATGCACTCAGGGCGAGTGATCATGTTTCATAGAACCATGGTTTCACGTCCGAAGCCGTAGAAAAGAGCGGGCAAAAGGTGTGTTAAAATGGACAGCAAGCTGACGCCATCATGATGCAAACCTAATCAGTATCGAAGAATTTTATTGATCGTGTGAAGATTACTTTACTGGGAATCTTGATAAGACAGTGATAAGACAGCTTTACATCGATGTGTAGCGTTTGTGATAAATTTGAAATTTCAATGCTAAGAATCCCCAAACTACAAATCCCCTGAACACGTTGAATTTAATGTTCAATTAGCCAGTTGATCAGTCAATCAGTCATTCTTTGACATATTATCAAAGTCTAGGGAAGAGATGTGGAGTGAGCTGATGATATCTGCAGGTGATTCCAAGTGCTTCTACTTACTCGGCTTTGTTGTCCCACCGATGGTGGGATCGTGACCTTCATCATCGTTAGGCGAACACCGAAGATTTGGGCTCCTTGTCACTGGAAGTGTCGCGTTCAAACGTGTAAGTGTCACTGCGTTCGGCATGTTTCCCACTCCCTGATGATGCAAATGACATTGGAGCAAAGTTGCGGGACTGATTCGTGAGAGTATACTTGTCCCATGCTCGACCCTCGGCCAAACGGTAGATGATCAAATAGCCCGCGATTTGCTAAGCAGAGCGGTAAGCGGACTGATCTCATACCCAGAAGCATATGGATATGGTCACATACCTGACCAGAAGAGGCTGCGCCCAGAAAGATTTGATTAAGAGGGTTATCTATAGCATACGTTACTATGAAGATGAACGCGAGAATGGAATACAGGGCAGCTGATTCGATCATTATGGTCGCGAGTGAAACGTAGTGGGAAGCGTGTTCAACGGGGAGAGTCGCGAGCATCTTCCGGCGGTACAATAGCAGCCTTACGGTAATAAGAATGGTCAGGAGGATGTTCACGCTCAGGGAGATGATGTAGTAGGCCGTTCCAAACGCTTGTGGGAGGGCGCTATACATTGATAACCCCGGCTGGCTTGACTGTAACGTCCAAAGTGTCCCCATGGCTAGAAGAGGGTGTTGATGCGATGATCAAGCATCAGATTAAAGGCTTGCCACTTTGAACGCACCGAAGGACGCCAAAAGTAGTAGGAAAGGAATGGCTATTGCAGCATATGCCGCGTTATGCCCAGCTGCACTCCAAATAACCCAACACCGCCATAACTAGGTCTTATACGTGAGTAGATCTCGTGATCGTAGTCGGTTTGACGGAGAACGTACAATCAAAAGATCTGAAAGGAACGTAAGAACGAATAATGTTGCATAAAACATGACATTGATTGGCAGATATTGAGTAGCTAGAAAGTAGGCCCAGGGGCCACCAGGGTAATTGCGGTTGTCGATATAGATATCCTGGACAGTCTTGGCTTGGACGATCATGAAAAGTGTCTCGATGCATAGTAGGAGTGTAGTGTAGGCAAGTAAGTAACGCGATTGAGAGCGTCCATTTCGCGTCTTCCACAAAAAGGAGGCACAGGAGGCATACAGGACGAGTTGAGCACCTGGAAGGAGCTTGTCAGTCACGTCACGGTAATCCACAGGATTTTCCGGATCTACAACATGATGCACTTACCATAGCCTGTTCCACACACAAAGTCACCAGCCACGAAAGTCCGCTCCAAAAGTATGTCCTTGGGCGACTCGTCTGGTCCGTAGTATGGCATTATGTCCAGGGCGCTTATCTTATGTTGGCGGAGATGGCCGTCAAGCCTTATTGATGTTGAGACTCGTGGAGATAACGGGGATTGAGTCTACCGGAGTCATTCGAGGAACTTTTGAAGATCTTTATACACTCCGCGCTGGGTCGAGGGCTGCCATCCAAGCTTGAGTCTGGACAATCAGAGTGGCAGGCGCCCTACGTCTGTTCCTCTCAAAGGGTGCCTTCAATTCGAATGAGGAGCTTACCCGGGAGATTGATGATGTAAAAAGGACTAGAGAGCTTGACAGTGACATCTGTCATTCTTTCGCAACAGATACTTCAGGGGTCTGAGTAAACGGCAGATGGGTCGAAGAGAAGAAAGAAGGATCAAGTGCGGTGGGCATGGATCCATCGCTCACGCATGGGTAGGCTCAAAATGGACCAATATTTGTTCCAGAACCCTGGTCACGAAATCCTAAAACGTCTTCAGGTAGTAATCCAAGCTAGAGTTAGGACAGGCCAAGACAAGAAGCTAAAGCCAATTCAGTCATTTTGGAAGGTCGACATATTTAACGGTTCACACCGTTATTATTGCGTCTCCTGAAACTGTGGTGTTGGATGTCCAAAAAGCCGGATAGAGGACTTGCTGCGGTGGCTTGAGTCCCCATGTGAAAGTGCTGGACAGAGTTACATGGCCTTGGATGACGCTTTCGATAGCTTGCCGCGGCCATGTCAGTTTACCTAGACATCTGCATCAACTCGAAAGTCGGCTTGAGGCCACGAGGTATCGCTGATCGAAGGGAAGCTTTTTGGGCTTTGGGATGATGTCTCCATAAATGACATTGAGATATAAAGACAATTGACCTCATGAGAAGGGTGCACGAAGGCAATGATGATTGCCTCAAGGGAATCCGTGAATTCTCCGGTGAGAAACTGATGAATAGGAGCTGGGTTCAATTGGATGTCTATAGAATAGCTCAAAAGCATCGCCTCTCGGGTGGGGTCTAGAAATGGCTCGTGCTTATCAGATGGAGACAGGCAGATTGTAATCGATGAAGAAGTTGGTCCGCTATCATACGGCCGGATACGAGAAAGCTAGTATTAAGGTCGCAGAAAACAAGGAGGATACAGCGACTTGTATTTGTTTGTTTTGAGAGACATGCATAGCGGCGTAGGAAAGCTGATCGTTCACTTTCAATTCTCTTCCCAACGCTTACAACGCTTACACAACTGCCGACCATCGCTTTCGACTGATAACACTCGTTTGAACCCATAACCCTATACTTCGGCCGGTCACAGCAACACTGATCACGGACACGCGGTCCAATCTGGTCGTAATTTTGTTGTGGCAGCCTCGAGGCAACCGACTTCGTGGCTCAATCAACAACACGGCTTTGCCTGCTGCCCTTGGCTTCCCCCACCCGTTCACAACTAATTTTCCACCTTTCTTTGTTCGTCGATCATCTCGCCGCTGCTCACTTCTCTCCCCTGCCGACTTGAAGGTCACACGCGTCGAACCGAACAAGAATTTTCGATTTGTTCCTTCTTCCTAACCGCGACATACCCCTACCGATAATAAAACAGGTTTCGTCGAGTGGACAAAGAACTCGACGTGATTGCTGCAAGTCAAGCCCCATCATCCACCATCGATCACCCGCCACCACAACACCCTAATCAGCAACATGACTGTCGACAGCCACCACTCAATTCGCCGTCCTGCTAACCGCACTGAACAGGAGGGCCCGTGGAGTGTAAGTGTCGCAGAAACGCCACACGACCCATACTCCTACAGTATTTACATAAAGAGTGAGTCTATTTCCCCGTTGCAATTTCATTACCGATCTTCTTTGTGCCATCACTGCATTCATACTATCCTTCTTGCCCACCGTATGATCATATTTGCTTCACATACTCAACTTTTCCTGTGCTTTCCTTTCAGCTCCAAACCACAACCTCACCCTCACCCGGACGGTCAAAGAAATCGTTGAACTTGATCGAAAGCTTCGCGAGTCCCATCCTGGTGTCAAAGTTCCCGAATTTCCCATTGGCATGCAGTCACTCCCTCCGCCTTCGCCGAAACGCAAATCGACTTTTTTGAACACTCTGTCTCGCCTGGCATCCCCTTCGTCTGTGAAGACAAGTCGTCGTGGCACCAATGCGAGCGTTAGCCCTTCAACACTTCCTACACCTTTGACTTCGCCGTCAGGAGAGCTCAATGACCCATTCACTAACTTCAACGCCACGACCTTGGAACCTGTACCTCCTGTCTCCCCGTCGGCTAACAGCACAGGTCTTGCATCTTACCTAACCACAATTTCGAATACAGCGGGTCTTCGCAATGCTCGAGTTTGGAAACGCTTTGTCAGAGTTCGGACCGACGACTTGGAGAGTGTTCGTGTTGAGCGTGCGATCAAGAGGGTACGGTCGGACCTTGCTGCTCACTTGGGGGGTGTGGCGAAGGAGAAGGAGAACGCACACAAGGGTACCACTAAGGCTGATTCTATCGTGGCCCCAAGCGAGACAGGAATTGTCCTCGAGGAGCAGGTCAACGGAAGTGAAGCCCACCACGTCGATCAGGCCCAGACTATCAAAGAAGTCGACATGACTCCAGCCGAAGACACCGAGGCTGCGCCTCCTAGCAACACCGTCACGGATGATGTTCCAGCGGAGACGCCACCATTAACTGATTTACCGGACTCCGACGCCGTACAGCCTGTTGGGGAAGTTGCTGGGGATGAAGTCGAAGCCACCCCCGGACTTGTTGAAGAGGTTTCGACTCCCGTGGCGGCCGAGGCACCTGCTCGGATCCCACGCTCTCACTCTGTTGACTTCGACAAGTCCCGCATGTCCCGGGTGTTTGTCAGTTCCACCCCCAGTCATGACGGCACTTCGTCCCAGACAGGCGACGAGTCTTCGGCGTCTACGACCGGTGGAAGTGCTCGTCGCTCTAAGCGCAAGAAACGTTCACGGTCGACGATGCCCAAGGAACCCCGGAAGTCGCAGAGGAAAGTGATCATTGATGACTTCGAGATGTTGAGGGTCCTTGGAAAAGGTTGTGCAGGCAAAGTCTTGCTCGTCAGGCATAAAACAACCTCAGACCTGTATGCATTGAAGGCTATTACCAAGAGACATGTATTGGCCCATCAGGAACTCCAGCACACACTTACGGAGCAGGCAGTGTTGAAGAGAATGTCGGCTGAGTCGAAAGACCCTTTCGTTGTGAAATTGTGGTGGAGTTTCCATGATAAAGAGAATTTGTTCCTAGTCATGGTGCGTGTCTCTGGCTAACTGTTGAATAATGCTAACAATCTTTTACTTTCACAGGATTTCCACCCTGGAGGAGACTTGGCCACGCAACTCGCACGATGGGGACGCTTGGGTCGTGATCGTGCTCGTTTTTACGCTGCCGAGATCGTTGAAGGTTGTGAGGGCCTTCATGCTGCAGGCGTCATCTACCGTGATCTCAAGCCCGAGAATATCCTTATCGGTTCGGACGGCCATATTGTTCTGACTGATTTCGGCCTGTCGAAGGAATTCCCGAGGAAGGCTAATCAAACTGCCAACTCGACACCTTACGGATCGCGGGAGTTCTACTCTTCAGTTCCCGGCTCTCCGCAGCCAGCTACCCCGCCGTGGATGAGGATTGATGCCGCGGGTGAACTTGCTATTGGATGGCCCGGGCAAGTAGCTGGCCACACCGACCAAACGACCACGTTCTGCGGTACTGCGGAGTATCTTGCTCCCGAGGTGATCCAAGGACTGCCATACAGTTACGAAGTCGACTGGTGGAGTTTTGGGACAATGCTTTACGAGATGTTGACTGGCATTGTGAGTTTAAACTCTCTCCTATTCTGTTAAGACAAGTAGCATTGATGGTGGCGTTTTGTTGCATTGTAGACACCGTTTTGGGCGAACAACCACTCAGACATGTATGTACGAGTCTTGCAGGATGAATTGCAATTTCCGGAGGATCGAGCACTCGATCAAGATACAAAGAGTCTCATTCGTGGGGTGGGTTGTTAGTGCTCTCGAAATGGTGGCTTGGCTTACCTCGACCTTTTAAGCTCCTTCAACGAAATCCTGCCCTCAGGATATGTGAACCTCGGATAAAGAAACATCCATATTTCTCAATGATGTACGTTTCCTTGTCCAGCGTATCCTGATGTTTCTCATCCAAGTTTACAGAGATTGGTCTCACGTGTACTATAAACGCTATATACGTATGTCCCTCGATGCTGTGTCCAAAACAAATGTTCAACTCATCATCCCTACAGCCCCCTATATCCCGCCAATTGATCCGGCTAATGCAGGCGACACACAGAACTTCGACGACACCTTCCTTGACATGGAACCTGTCCTTGACGAATATATTGATGATCAGATCGATACGGATCAGGAGCCGGAGCACCCTGACACAGATCGCACCGACGACGAATCTAACACTACTCCCTCCCAGTCGCGCAGCTCTTCTATTCGCCTGCAACAAAAGGCAGCTCCTGAAGACACCGTAGATGTCTTTGACGGGTACTCATTTAAGGGCCGTCATTCTTTGCTTCTTGATGACGACGACGATGAAGACAGTAGCGAGTCACAAGGAGACAGCGAAGAGGGCGAAGACGAGAACGAAGAGGATATAATCTCAACGCTCGAGCCTATTGATACGACGCCTCCTATCGACAACATTGTTCCCGAGGACGTCCATGCTGAGGTTCAAGAACCAAAGACCCCCGAAGCTCGTCCTGTCGTTGTTCCAGAGGAGATTCCTGAAGAGATCCCTGCATTGCCACCAAAGGAAGTGCCCTCGGCTCCAACCCTCTCTCACACCGAGCCCTCGACAGTGATTTCTACGTCAGAAGAACAATTCAAACCTGCCGAAGAGCCTAAGCCAGTGGAGGAGCCCAAACCAACAGAGGAGCTTCAATCACGTGAGAGTAAAGAACTGCCCACACCTGGACCGGAAGAGGCCATCCCCCCAGCAATACCAGAGAAAGAGGTCCAGGAAGTCAAAGAAGTCAAGACGAAACCTACGTTCTTGACTAAAGGTGCAGCCGTGCGTGGCATTGCCAAATTCGGTGGCAGGAGTCGTAGAGAAAAATCCGGTGTTCCCGCGCTGGATCGCTATCTTTCCGATGGCGGCGACGAAACCGAGGTCACAGAGCGCGAGGAAGATGAGGATGATGATTGGGACTTCATCGACGCTGTCGATGGTGAAGACCGTAATGGAGCCAAGGGTACCAGCCTTTTCGCTCGTGGCGTGGTCGACAGATACAGGTTGGCCGTGTTTAGGATAGCGTCGACGCCGTCTCAACAACGCTCTGGGCCACGATCGTTTTCGGGCATGTCGAAGAACTCGGAAACGACTCCTTCGGAGCCCGCGGATTCGCCCAGTCCCTCTCAACGACGTGGACGGGCACCGCTCAACTTCCGCAAACATCCTGGACAGTTCTTGCGTGCCAAGTCTCCTGGTGTTCCATCCTCAACGTTTTCCTCCAAGTCGAGTGGGACTGCTAAATCCTTTGCTTCTGCCTCGAACACCCTCTCCGGCACATCGTCAACGGGAGGATTGCTGACGCCATCACCATCGACCTCTCACTCGCTCAAATCGAAGGAGTCGGCGCTGTCCGTTGGCGAACAGAGCTTGTCCTCCGATCAGTCAGGCCCTGGCGAAGGTACTGCAGAGGCTCCAGGGGAGATGATCAGAAGCCGGCCTCTCACGGGAGAGCTGGAAAAACAGAAAAACAAGAAGCTCAGGAAGTACAAGGAAAACGCAGAGAAGATGTTCTCCCTATTCTCCTCACCTCGCCAGCAATTGTGATCGAGTCATGTGTCACTGCGCCTTCGCATTGCAATTTACACTAACTTTTCTTCTCGTTACGTATATGGGGTTCATTGGACAAACAAGTACGAAAACGAAACTTTCTGTATGCAATCTTCAAGAACAGACTATCATATGCTTTCGAACTATTTTATTGCCATTTATCCCATCGGCCACGCTCCCTTCCATTCCATTCTCCATCATCTACCACGCATACTTCCCTGTCTTCCGTTGTTGGCCGGACGGTGTGCTTGCGCACCGTCAACTCATTACCACACACATATCTCCTGTCCTTACTTATACCACAATGTTTTGTCGTCGCAGAACAACCCACTAGATAGTTCCTTCTAATGTTTTATTTTACTTGTGGAACTTCCTTCGGCTGATGATCATAAATTATGGCCGGAAAGATGGGTTTCAGGTATTCCTTCTCCTGCATCATGATTGAATGCATGATCATTCATCAGGTTATGTATCTGTGACCCGTCCTTCTCCGCAACGGCTTTAATCCCCCTACACTCATATGCAAGGTATTTTGTGACTTTCTTTTTTACTCTTCAAGTCTTTTAAAAAATTTCTCTGATCATCTTCAACGACATCAGCTTGAACATGCCATTGGAAACAGATTCCAGCTGCATGTAAAACCACGATAACTCGACATTCTCGACGCTGTCTGTGCTCTATTCTGAAGAGCTGTGGACTGCCATGGAGATGCTGATGATGGATAAGAAGCTTACGTGCCTTACTTAGTGATCACGGACTCCTATTTTTGCATTGCCTCGAGGCATGGATGCAACTGTGGGAGTCGGCCTATCAAAATCCACAACATGAGCATGAGATACTTATACAATTGCAAGTGGACGCTCGGCCATCGGGCGCTGATCCTCGCTCCTTCCCTTCCAGCCAGTCGCAGTTGACTACCTGGGCCCTGGTCTCTGTGACCTTGTATCTTTGGGCAACTCACCCCCGTACCATTCTTTACTTACTATCATGCCTCGCGAGAACAGCTTTTCGGACTCTGAGGGCCGGTCATTAACGCCAGACCTTGATGAAATCGACGAGGGCCCAACTTCCCCAGTCTCTATGCATTCGAACGCACAGGCTCCGACATACTCCATTCCTCACGTAAATCAGCCGAGCCCAAAACTCTCAGTTAATCACCGGTCGCCTTCAAAGCGCTCTGTGCTTTCAAAAATCAAATCGAGGTCCCCAACAATACAGAAGACTCAACCTTGGCAAGGGAATGGCAAAATCCAGACACCCATCGAAAGATTCCGTGCAGCCGTGCGCAAGGTTATGGCACTGCACCGAGGTACCTCGCATCTCACGGGCAACATGGCACGTGTCGGCGCAGAGCCTGGTGTAAACCCACGACGCGCGTCGGCAAACCTTCTCTACGGTCATATACGGCAGGACTGTGTGATTGAAGTTATCGACTATTCCGCCGTACGCAGTAGCTTTGGTCGCATGACTAACAAGCAGTTCGTCGACTTCCTGAATGACCCTGTTGCGAGCGAGAGGGAGCCGTGGGTGAAGGTGAGATGGATAAATGTTGGTGGATTGAGTTGGGATGTCCTCAGCGCCGTCTCGATCAAATATGGTGCGTAGTAAAACAAATTCGCTTGTAAATGAAATTTTCAATTCTTGAAAGATCTCCACCCACTTGCTCTTGAGGATATTTTCCATACTCGGAGCCAAACTCGTTCTAAGGCTGATTATTACAATAAGCACCTGTTTCTACGTGTCCTCTGCCATGAGCTTGGACAGCAAGATGGACCTGCTACTGCCCGTACTGAATCTACAACTTTTGGAACTACGTTAATGGATGGGCCTCGCTCCAACTCCCCTTCTGCAATGAGCCAACCTGAGAGGTTAGAGAAGGAGGCCATGAGAGAAGAGAACGATTACTACGATGACGAAACCATGTCAAGAAGCGGGAAGAAACGGGGTCGCCTTTTCCCCTTTACCCGTAGTGGTAACCAAGATTTAGAAGGCAACCTAGCTAGCAACGGTAGTTCTATAACTAGTCTGGGTCAACTCATAAGCGGGGTGAGCAAATCTTCTGTCTCTGAATCATCGGGATCTGTTGCTTATCCACCTCTAGGCCGCCGCCAAGCGTCGAAAGCAGGCCAAAAATGATATAACCCTCAATGCGCTAAAGCAGGTTCGTATTCCAGTGCCCTTGCTTAAACTCAGAACTTAACCAATGCTACAGGGCGACAGAGTGAACGTCAATGTCTCCCCAATGTTCATTTTCTTGCTTAGGGACGGTATATTGTCTTTTATTAGTTTCCCTTTGTTGTAAATCTGACAAACAATTGCAGGAACTGTGATCTCTATTAACGCTGTCGCCAACCTTAAACTCACCTCTCCAATCAGTGCAAGGCTTCACCAAACGGATACTGGTTTGCGAAATTCTGCGGACCCCTCTCTCCTGGTTCATGCCTTATTGGATCTTAGTGTGTATCGATTTTTTTACGTTGTTGCGAGTAATGAATTAACGTTGACAAACTAGTCGTCGACAATGCACTTGAGGTCATTGATGAATACCATACCAAAATCAACAAGTTTGAGCGTGCCATTCTACTGAAGCCCAATGTGCAGACAGTTCAATATCGTACGTTCCGTCTGGACTATTTGAGTACTACACAGCTTATATAGGCTTTTTATAAGTTCACATCCTTTCTGGTGACCTCATTATGCATAAACGCACTATGGAACCCATCAAAACCTTGATCTATGGACTTAGAAGATACGACCTCGACCGATGCCAGGCTTTGATTGATATGTCGGACCCAGCGAATGCCAATGTCAAGGTTGTCGGTTTCATGAGCCACAAGTCCAAAATTTACTTGGTGTGTCATTCCGACCTTCCGTGTCGCTAGTGCGGGCTGTATTAAAGAGACGCGACTGAAATAGGCTGATGTCTTTGACCACACGGAGTATATTCTGAGCAGTCTTGATATGTTCGCGGCAATCGCAGAGAATCTCATTGGATATACTTTCAACGTGAGGGACCGTATGCCTTTCGTCCTTTGATGTGAAGACTGACAGATTCCTGCACATAGCTCGCGTCGTATGAGATGAATCAAGTCATGTAAGATGTCTCGTTACCTCACGTTCCCTCAACACCTATCTGTTTTGACTAGGCGCCGCCTGACCTTGGCAACAATTATCTTCCTGCCCCTTACATTACTGACAGGATACTTCGTATGTTCAACGATTGTCGCTCTTCATTAATCACTTATATCCATTTGCTAGGGTATGAACTTCACACCGTTTTGGGCAGTGGACCAGCACTCCGACTTATTGTGAGTTTTTTCGTAATTCACCTACTCACCTGTTCAATCTCTCCATAACATAGCTTCTGGGAAATTGCTTTGCCAGTTATGGCTGTCGTCATACCCTTGTTTTTGTGGTCCGACATCAGGGAAGCATTGCGCCATCTCAAGAAAACAATGGTCACCAGGGAAGCTGTAAAGGTATATCAGCTTCATTCACTTTACGAGCTATTATTGATTCCTTCTTTTGTAGACAATCAAGCAATCTTGAATATAGCCATTTGAACTCC
This sequence comes from Termitomyces sp. K1Ag, assembly GCA_017657315.1. Lineage (NCBI taxonomy): Eukaryota > Fungi > Basidiomycota > Agaricomycetes > Agaricales > Lyophyllaceae > Termitomyces > Termitomyces sp. K1Ag. Next base: position 375 of record JAGGAR010000263.1, on the reverse strand, counting down.
AGACTTGTGTCTGCTCGAACCTCTAGATTTTTGACATGACTCTTACGATCCAGCCTCCCTCACTTTCGAGGGTGTGTGTCCTTTTGTTTTGGAAATCTCGGTTGTACCATCTGTACCTACTTGTTGGATATTTGTAGGCCCATATTATTTATCTGCGCTATCTATCTTGGCAATTGCGTTGCACTACCTCACTTACATGTATATACCTTACAATCGTGCACCTTTCCCCTATTTCTGTCTCCATGAATGCTAAGTAGATTTTGTTTCCAAGGCTACTATGATGGTTTAGATCTTAGACCCCGACCATTATGTACTACTTAGCATGATGCTTTTCTCCCATGTCCGATTTCTGGTGGTCCTCTGTCTCACTCTATA
>JAGGAR010000261.1:0-12022 GCA_017657315.1 Termitomyces sp. K1Ag | reverse complement strand
AATACATGTCCAGCGCTGACAGCGACTCATCATCCTCCCCCCAACTTAAATCTTGACTGTCCTCAGTCAATCTCTGCTGTTATGACCAACATTGATCCGCCTCATGTTTGATCTTCTTTCCTCAGTGCCTGAAGAAGCACCTATTTTTATCTTTGTTCCCTCTATAAAAGACCCCCTCCTAAGCGCTCACTTTCCTCTCTCAGCTCCCTCTTTTTTGCTCTCTTTTGTCACACTTTCGTTTTTGTTTGTCACAATTTTATTTTCTTTTTGTGCTTGCTGACTTTGAACTTTTTAGATTTAATTTTATTCACATGATGACTCCTCCAAAGCAGGAAGTGACCAAGGTGGCAAAGGCAAAGATTGCTGCACAGACTTTTATTATTCATGCATTGCAGATCACGCACAATGTTCTTTGCCTCGCTGAGGACCCTGAGCATGGCCAGAACGTGCTCATCACTATTGACGATCTTCTTTGTGCTTGGGGTGAGCTTCAAGCCCCTGACATGTTGTGAAAGGATGAGTTTGAGTTGTTGCACATGGGCGTGCTGCTCTGGCAGCATTTCTTTAAGGAACCTTGGGCGCAGCCCTATGAGAAATATGTTGTGAGTCCTTTTTGTCGCTTTACTTCTTTTTTGCCGCTAATGTTTTGACAGGGCCATATTCAAAAGGCCATGAACACAATTGAGGCAATCAAGGGTCTGACTTTTGAGCGCTTCTCTGCCGCCGGCACTACTGTTTTGGGATTGAATGTGGTTGTACCCGCTGTCGCTGGTCCATCCAACACTGTGGTCACTCCTCTGCCTCAGGTGGCAGTAGAGGAGCCAGAGACAACAAGTCCCCAAGATGATGTAAGTTCTGCTACTTATATCTTCAGCGGCGCTAACTTGTCTTTTAGGAACAAGTTAATATTTTGGGTGTGGACACTGAGGCGGAAGACGATGATGATGAAGTGGACATCATGACTCCTGTGGTGAAGCCACCAACAAAGAAAAAGGGAAAGGTGAAGGCACCCGTGGCAACTAAGACAAAGAAGTCCAAGGTCCCTAAACTGTCCTCTTTTAGCGACATTCCCTCCACAGTGAGTTTAAGCACTTTTTCCTTTTATTGTGCTGACTTTTGTTTTAGTTCACAAACACTGAACTGGCAGTGATTCTACCAAAGCCCAATGATGGGTCATACACACAGGACAGCAAGGATTGGCTGGCGGGTATGAAGCTCTCATTGGGCAAGAACTCAGTGATCTTGGATGCTGCGATGGCACGTCTTAAGTTGCTCACAATTAACGGCCCTGTAAGTCGAACTTCATTCTTTCTCTTATTTGTGCTGATATATTTTTTAGTGTGACTGCTGCACTTTGTGGAATATCCACCAATTTGTTGGTATCCTGAGCATGGGTGGCCTTGCACTTTCTGTCTGTCGCAATTGAAAGGTTGCATGCATCAAGGTGTGGTCATAGGGAAGAAGCGTGAGAAGGAGCCTAAGGATGTGGCAACAATTAAGCATTGCATTGCTTTAGTTCTGGCAGCACAGGATTTCTTGCGTTGACAAGGATTACCATTTTGATTTGTGGAAGTTCAGGCTTTGTCTGCGCCTGGCACTGGGAAGCGCAAAGTCAAGTCCAAGGAGACAGTCAAGTTGAATGATGACAAAATGCACGCACATGCAATTAAGAAGATCAAGGTTGAGCGGCGGTTGGCTTCTGCTCCTGTGGTGAGCAGCAAAGTTCCTCCTGCCGCTCCTCCTGTCGCTGTACCTGTTGTTGCGCCAAAACCTCTTGCTAGTCCTGCACCAATTGGAAAGGCTTCCCCTGCATCGCATTATACTGCCGTTAAACACATTATTTGTCCCATTGGGGAAATTCCCCCTTTCAAACCAAAGACCCCTGTCGCTCCCGTTGTCCTCGCTGTTGCTTCAAGCAAACCTCTGGTGGCCAAACCTCCTGTGGTCGCTAAGACTGCTTCTCCTCCCCCTCCTGTGCTGGTCAAACCTCTCTTCCCCATTCTGCCTGCTGTGCTTCACCCTGGCGAGCCATCCAGGTATCCTTGCCTTTCCTCAATTTTTCACGTTCTATAGAGCACTCCTGACAAAATCCCTTTTTGTAGGCCTATCCCTTCTCCATCACGCATCACTGTGGCTTTCAAAGCGCCAGAGGGCTCTCTTTTCCCTCTGCCCTTGCCTACCTCTTCTGCCACGTTGGAGTTGGAAGAAACTCTTCACACTCCCTCATTGACATGTCGCTTATGGAAGTTTTTGACTCTGACAAGGAAAACACCATAGTCGGCAAAAAAGATGAGGGCGCTGAAGAAAGCTCGGGTAGTGACAGCGGTGAAGAAGATGAGGGCTCTTAGGATGAGTGCGAAAAACGAATCAAGGCAATGCTAGAAAGCACGCACGAGGTGGACAGTGACAACAACATGTGCGAGCTTACATCTCATGAGCTTTCCATGGTAAGTCTTTTTCTTTCTTCTTCTATCGCTTCGCTAACTTTTTATTTTAGCCTCAACATTGCCCTCTCACTTGACAGCCTTGTACTCTCTTTGAGGATTGTGACCATGAATGGATCCCGGCGGACTTGCATTTCTCCATCAACTTCCGTCAGAGTTGTGCTGGGCTCCTTTTGGCTGTCAGATTTGTCGCTGGAAGAGGCTCACCATTGCTATGTGGTTGCTCATCAAGCTGTGGGCACCACTATTTTTCAACACAACGCGCTCGCTTGCTATGTTAGGGAGTGTCAATGGGTGCTTCAGTGGCAGGACAAGAACAAGATCACACCAGAGGAGTTTCTGGCAATGGAGGACAAAGAAATTCTGCATGCGCCGTTGCTTGAGAAATATCTGTAGTCACACATTTGTATATCATTTTTATTAGTTTTTGTACCAGTTGCTAGACCGCCTTTCCCCTGGTCGCATATATAGGGGGAAAAATTTTGATATTCTTTTCTTGGTCTATTCTGTGTGATTCAGTAAGTGCTTTGTGTATTGTAAGTAAGTCAAAAATTGGAATGAAGTTAAAAAATTTCTTGTCGGTAGCACTTGGCTTTTTGTTTTTTATTGTTGGGTAGTCAGTATAGTAGTCGGTATGTAAAAATGTATGTACTCAACAGAATAAATTGTTTTGTTTTGTCACTGTCACTTCAAGATAAGTAGCTTGAGGTCAGCACTCAGTAATTCATCATGGCAGTAACCCCAAAGGGTGAGCAAGGCAAGGAAATGCTGCAGCTTTGCTATACTACAAGATTGTAAGTATTTCAGTACAGTATGGAAACTTAGTGGTGTTTTTGTATTTTTGACGCTGTGTCTTGTTTTTGTTGTATCTTTTGAGCTTTTCTCTTGTTTTGTTGGTTGTTTACTTTTTCTTTGTTGGTCGCTTATATGTACGTTGATAGTTATGAATATATCGTTGCTTGTTACTGGCTTTTCAAAATTGTGTTGGTGGTTTTTATATTGCATGCGCTGAGGATTTAATTGTTGGTATCACTAGTGCTGATGTCAGGAAGTTTGTTGTCATCTTCTAATTCTGATTCTTTGAGTTCCCTGAGTTTAGCGGTGTCAATATTGAGCGCAGTATCTGGTAATGGAATTTGCATGCACAGGAAATATGGAATCAATCGGAACACTGCAACTGGTCAATGAAGTACAGACACATCAAGTTTGCAAATAATATATGCGCTGCCACAATTGCAGGCAATGACTACGAGCAGGCCAAGATACCTGGGCTTCATCTTTTGGTTGTGTGACATTTCAATTTTTGTATTTTGCATGAGTATGAGTGTGCCTCTAGTAAAGTTATAATTTTGAATCGTAGCAGTGAACTCTTCCTCGAAGTGAATGGCAGCTTTGCAGTGGTCGGCAAATATAATACTATGGAGTTGCTCAAGATGATCGTGACATTGCTGCAAGTCAATAGCATGTCAGGCAATAAGATCTGTCATCACTAGTATAGAATCGGGCAGTGGTTGCAAATATGTCACTTTGACAATATCAGCGGGAAGTAATGGATGAGTGCCTGTTGCTGCAAAATAGGGAGAGCAACCCATGTGCTTGCAAATGGTAATGTGCTTGGACTAGAAAACTGAGTACACTGATTCACTCCAGCATGACTCGTCTCTGTTGGCCACTTTGAATAGCGCTTGTTGCACATCAAAATGGGATTGCTCTACAATGCCATCAGTGTGCTTATTGTAACCAGAAATGCAAATGTGATTGATATTGTACTTTTTCGCTAGGTAGTCCATTGCTTTAAGAATCGGTGGACTGTTGTCAGTGACAATTTCACATAGTGCTCCCCAGTGGCAGATAATATCTTCAAATATCCACTTGCCTACTGTTTCAGCGGTTTCATGATGTAACATGCAGAACTCAGGCCAGCGGACTAGAGAACATCTACCCTGGATTATGTATTTGAAGTGGCGCGATGGCAGCATATGCATTGTGTCGATGTATACTTTTCCAAATAGTGGTGCCAGAGTGGCAACTGTTGGCGGGATGAGTACTTTTGTCGTTTGGTGAACTTGGCAGATATGGCAGGTCTTGATGTACCAGGCTATGTTAGCGCTGACTTGTGGCCACCAAAAGCGCTCTAGCACCACTGCGTGCATCGCATAGAGGCCTTGGTGTCCAAGATCATCGTGCATGGCACAGAAAATTCTGACTCTGCTGTCAGGATTGGCGACTAACTTGTGCATGCCAGCATGGTCACATTTCCAAACTCTGCCTTCATTTAGGAAGAAGTTCACAATGAACTTTTTGTACTCGTTGTTGGTGAAACCATCTGGTCACTTGAAGTCATCTAGCCACTTTTTAATCAGTTGGAAGCGCTTTTCTTCTAGTGCAGCTTTCTTGCTTCTGGGAATCATGTCACATGTTAAGGTCATAGTGTCATCGCGATACTCCTTGGGCTCATCGCTAGTAGCGCTGTAGCGCTCAGGCTGTTCTTCAAAATTATTGTCTAATGCATCGATGCGCACTGATGTACACGTTAGTGCAATGGGAAAGGGTGTCAGGGTATATTGTTTGATCAGCAGTAATTTGGTATTTTCTGCGCTGTTGGGGCGAAGTAGCGGTAGCAAAGTTGAATGATATGCATGAATCCATTCATTTGGTCAACCCAGTTGGCGAACTCATCATTGTCGCTTTCATCAATTTTGGGATCATCAGGTTGTTGTGGTCAGTGTCAAAGTCCATCAGGACCATGGAATGCGCTTTTAACGTGGACCAACTCAAAGTGGAACAAGAGAATCGCTACTATCCAGCAATTCATACTCGCTGACAGTTGAACATCAGGGTGTCAGAGCATACCCTTAATGTAGCACGCGTCAACTTCCACAATGAGGTTTTGTACGCCGATGAGATACATGCGCATAGCCTGGAATGAGCGGAATAGTCCATATAGCTCAAGCTTGGGTTGGCTATAGCAGGACTTGTGCTTGTTAAGTGTGATAGATCCAAAACAATTATAGCAGCACTGCTTTCTGTCTTCACTTGAACATTGGCATAAAAAGTAACCAACAGCAATGTATGAGGTATCAACAGCTAAAATGACTGGATCGGGTGATTCGTAGTTGATTGGAACCAGTGGGTTTGCTTCTTTCAAAGCCTGTACAAGATCTTTCTGCATGGCAATTTGTAAGTCGCTAAATTCAAAAGGGACATCCTTGCATGTGAGTTTTACGATATGATGGGCACAGTGCGTGAAGTTTTTGACAAAGATGCGCAGCACACCGATAGAACCCAAGAACATGCAAACTTCAGAAATTGTTCAGCAAGGACCCCAGCACTCTAATAGAATCAAGTGACTTTCCTCTGGTACGTGCCCTTCAGGTGTACAGACGTGACTGAGGATTTTGATGGTCAGCGAACAGAGTAGTAGCTTGTGTCCTGAAAACATACCGCCAGAATATTTCATGCGTTGTAGTACACAATTTAGGACCTGGAAGAACTTCCATAGCACTAGTCAGATGTTAGGATTGTCGGGATGGGTAGCGGGCGCTCCATCAATTAATTGCCAATCTTTTGGTCCTTTAATGCCGACGTCGTCTATAAATACCAGCACATAGCACAGAATCTCTGGCTGAAGTATAAATACAATGTTGTTGTGAAAGATTGGCACAGAATTGGTCCAACCCATCGATAATGTGACCAGATGTAGCGCAATGAAAGGAGTCTGAAAGGTTGTGAGGTCACATGAGGCGGGATTGATTAATCGCTCATTGTAGCTGACATAGAGGTTGAGAGTGGTGCTGCAGATGCGCTCGGCAAAGGATTCAGTGACGTGATTGGGAAAAGGTGGTACACTGGAATGGCAAACAGTAATGCGATTCAGGGGCTCAAGACTATGCATGATGCGGAGCTTTCCATTTTTCTTTAACATGCAGAACCATTGGGAGCGGTAGGACAAATTCAAGGGCTCATACATGCCAGCGCTGATCTTATTTTGTATAATCTTGCAAATCTCTGGCTCAAGTCCTGGCGGTATGGGAATGTTGTGCTCCACCCATGGTATGTGTGGTATTGTTGGGATGACGATCAGATTGAAGCTGCCATGCTCTGAGTCTTCCCAAGTGAAAGCATTACTTTGTTTTGTGACAAGGTCTATTAGTGTGTTTAACTTGTCAGTCGTTAGGAATCCAGTGTTGTGATCTTTTACAAATACATCCTTGCACTCAGCGGTGAATTGGTCAGTCAGTACAAATGTTGGTGGATTCAGATCAAGTAAAGGCATGTTTTCCAGTGGATAGCCGAGAATTTTTCTTTCGATACGAAATGTTTGTGGAATGCTGTCAGCAATGGGTTTGGTCTTCAGCACCACTGGTTTATACTTCTTCTTTACTTGGACTCCCTTGCACTTGACTGGGCTGGATTCAAAGACATAGGTAAAAGGTTCATTGGTATCATTTTTGGCGCTAGTTCAGCTGGCGCTCGGCGCGCTGAGCGGAGGATTGAAGATTTTGTCATTGCTGTCTTTTCCTATGAAAATTCTACCTTTGGTGGTGTCAGCAATACTACAACCATAGTCAGAAGTTGTATCGTAGTGCGGGGAAACGTAGGTAGAAGTTTTGGGGGTAGCATGTCCAAGTAAGAAATTGTCGCTAACTAAAATGGAGTTGGTGGTAGCAAATTGAGGAAATAATTTGGAAGCAGTAAGGTATAGGTAAGCTAGTGCATGGTTTCCTTTCGACTTGGAGGAATTGTGCGGTAGAGACTGAGTGGAATTGGTATATATTTTGTGATAGTTTTGTACATGTGGGTTGGTATGAATAGAATCGTCGCTCGTACTACAAATATTCGAGGTTTTAGGCATGGCACAACCATGACAGTATAGAATTGTCAAGAAGGGCATACTGTACAACTTTAACACTACCTGTCCAATGGTTGTATTTGAGCGTAAGCGCTACATCTCCATGATTGCTTTCGATCACTTCATCAATGCAGGGCAAAAAAGGGTAGGTCGCATTGGGTGACCAACTGGTCAGAATGAGGGTGGTAGCAGTGTCAGTCTGAGTGTGCCATGCTTGTAGGTAGGCATAGTTTGGTGAGTTTTAGTGTTCAGGTTGGTCATTGTTAAAAGCGTTGTTCCTTCGTCAATAGTAGTGATGACACTTTTTGTTAGGACATCGAACGGTTTGCCAAGTAAGATATCATAGGCAGGTTGGCGAATAATGTGAATTTGCAAGTATAGCCCTACATCATGGAACAGGCAGGGGACGTTGCGCGCAAGACCAAGAGAACAGTCAATGGTTCTGTTCGTGCTCTGCATGTGCAGTGTTATCCCTGGGTCGTAAGTCAGACCAATTTTGTTGGCGATCTCTTCCAACATAGAAATTATCTGCAAGCTGCTGTCCAAAATACATTCAACGTTAGTTTGTCCATCCACCGTGACTTTGATGGAGTGCAGTGCATATGATTTGCGCACTACCATGAAGTTTTTGGGGATTTTGCCCTCCAGTAACTGCTTCAGATAAGTAAGGTATGGGTCGCTTGCGGTATTAGTATCCATTTTCATTTCCACTTTGAAGCAATTTGGTGGGAAAATGAATTTGGATTGTTGTGCTGTGACCGCTGTTGCTGTCAATGTGAATTGCGCATCGCTCATTCCATTGTCCATCTTCTCTATTGTCGCTGATGTCAATGCTAGCACACGCTTCTGAGTTACTGATTGGCAGACTAGGTTTTGTACATCAGGTGCAATGCTTAGAACCTCTCCGATGGTCATGGTAACTTTAGTGTCGAGAAGTTTGCTGAATATTCCGGTTGTTCAATCAACCGAGACAATGGGTGCTTCGTTACGGTATTGGCCATCTTTCTTCTTGTTGGCCTTACCAATAATTTTGTCAATGGGCAGTGTGTAATGATGTGGCAGGATACCTGTGAAGGGGTGTAGTGGGTCAGCACTTGGCACTGTGTCTGCTTTGGGCTCATCTTCAACTGTAGGTTTCACCAGCACTTTCCCTTTCGCTTTCTTCTTCTGCAGCTGTGTATCATCATTGTTGGTATTTGGGTTTATAGGCGGGGTTTGGGTGGTTTTGGGCTGAATTGGTTGCGTCAACAATGGATTACTAGAGCCTGCTTTGGCATTTGGTTGCACGGGGCAATAATCAGCTAGTGGCTGCTTTGCTTTTGGGACATTGACCCCATCAGCAATTTGGTGCTTGCAAAATTCTTGAAGTTTGAGCTGATCCTGTATATATTGCTTGTGCAGAGCATTGAATTGCCACTGAAGATTGCGATATGCTTGGCCATCTAATGGCAGCTGTGGGACACTACCGGATGATTTTGTGGGCATTACTGACTCAAAGAGCATAGTTTGAATGGTCACTTGTTGGACTGGCTCAGCACCAGCACTAGTATTGGTGTTAAGATTGCTGGTTGCAATGTTGCCAGGGTGTAGGTGATGCCACTCATCAATGTGCTCTTCATAAAGAGTCTTGTCATTATAGAAGGGGATCCAGGTGCCAGTCAGTAATATGACCTTATTCTTGGCGTTGCGCCTGCATTTCCTATGCAAGATGTATTCTTCCAAATTGTTGCAGCGCCAGCAAACCATAGTATGACCAAGACCACTGCAGAAATGGCAGCCATCAGGCAAAGGTGGTCAGTTTGGTCAGGCCACCACTGACGATCCAGCAGCAATAGTAGCGCTAAGTCGATCAATCACAGAGGTTATGGCTGTATTAACAATGTCGCTGATTTCTTCTTTCTTTACAAAGCTGCCACTGCTGCCTCCAGAGGCTACTGGTTGCACGCGCTGTTGTGCTTGCCGTAGTGCTGGTGGGGCTTTGTTAAAAAGGTGGGGCACTGGCAGCATACCACCGAGATGTGGTTGCAGTGCCATTGTCTGCAATGTCGCTGTGTCAGTATTATGTAATATCCATTTGCTGGCTTCATATATTTGTGAAACATCATAAGGTTCATTGGGATGGTGGTTAGGTATCAAGATTTGGAGTCCGGAAATGATTTTGGTCCAAAGGCTTGTTTGAAAGCCTTTTTGGAATTTGTGATTCGCTTCGCTCATAGCAATTTGATTATGATCCATTAACCATTTCATAATTTGTTGAAACACGCGATAATAGTTGGATAGTTGTCCACGTGTTGTAATGCCTCGAATGAATGTGTTACCGATGTGTCGCTCAAGATTGTTCAAGGTCCACTTCGCCTCTTCCTCTGCGCTGGGATAGAGTTGAATGATTGCCACTTTCCACTCATCATAAGTGTAGCGGCGCTGTTGCAGCATGGGAGCATTGGCAGTAGTGGGCAGCATGAATGAACCTCCGTATTCTTCAAGTCCCATCCAGAGTTCTGCGGTATCATAAGTCACATAGCATGCAGCAAAATCCTTCTTTTGCGCATCCTCTGTTATGTTACAATCACAAAACAAGTACTCCAACTCTTTGAAGTAATAAGGGAGCTCATGGGGCTTGTCCTTATTCCATCTCAGCACAGTGGTGTGTCCACACATCGGCATGTGGTTTACATTAAGTTTGTTGGCCATTCTGCATTTAGTTTGTGATTGAGATATAGGTTGATCGGAAGCTGTCGGGGTAGTTGTAAGTTGAACGGTTTGAGTTGGCAAAACTGGAGTGCGTTGGCGTGATGGAACTGAATAAAAGGTTTTGGAAAGCGGTGTGAGCAGCAATAAATTCTTGTCTTCAAAGGTCTGCGGTACAAGGTCAGCGATGTTGTTGAGAGTTAGACATGCTTTTGCTGTCACAAGTTCGTCAGCGAGATTTGTGATTAGTGGCAACGATGATGTTGGTGGTGGTGTCAGCAGATCAAAATGAGTCGGGAAAGTAGGAGGTGGTGGAAATAATGTAGTTTGACTAGTTGAAGGCGCTGGCTGCTGCTGTAGTGCTTCACAGCAATGTTTTTGAGTTTGAGTTTCCAGTGGAATGATTGATTAGAATCCCTTGTGCGCTTACCTTAAGAAAAGGCAAACCCTATTTGCGTGGCGCTTCTAAGACACTTGCGCGCTAGAAAGGCCACACAAACAAAGAAAACACCCTAGAAAAGCTTTACGTGTTAAGTTTAAGATGCGAGAGTGGTCCTACAAAATAGCACTAGAAATTTGCTACAAGTCAGATATAATATTGACTATAGCGCTAATGATCTGCAATCAGTCGGTGATGAGTGGACTTCTGTCAGCGACAGCGACAACAAGTGTGCAGGTGGGATTACATAAGATTTGATCTTGGGACAACAAAAGTGGAACCTGTTGCTCGGATGTGTCGGCGAGTGACTTGGTTCTGTCAGTGCTTGAGAGTTCTTGTTAGTCAGCACACTAGGAACCTAAAGTTATGTGAGAGGGTTTTTAAGCGGCGACAAACTCTGCTTTAGTAGCAAAGGAAATGAGTGCTTGTCTAAGACTCGCATGCACAGGGTAATATGGAATGTGGTTGGCGACAAAAATAAAAAAACACAAGTGCAAATGTAAATGTAAATGCTAATACCAGCGCTAATTGAGTACCAGCCGCTGACTAACTGACAATCAAAGCATAACGCCAATCAGGCATGAACAATCAAAGGCAATTTGAGTGTGCATGCTTAAATTGCTGACGACAGTGAAAACAAGTATAAGGCACTTCTCAGAGCAAAAAATGCATCGAGAATGAGGAGAACGATGAGCGCGCGCTTACAGCAGTAAGCTCACTAATGCATAGGAGCAGCAATACACTATATTCTGGCATTATACTACAAAATCGAGGCTATATATACCTAAAATGCTGTGGAGTCAGGCATATCCTATAAGGAAAGCGCTCCATAAAACATAATAGATGAGTGGAGAGAGCACTTAAAATATCTATAGCTTCAGCACGGCTCCAAACCAAGCTCTAAAAAATCAGTCAGCAAAAAAAGCCCATCAGCTGATCACATGAAAGTCATGTGAAAGTCACATGCATAGTCATGTGACAGGTGTGTTGCATCTAATAGTAGCAAAATGTCAACAAAAATGAAAAAATACATGTCCAGCGCTGACAGCAACTCACCACTGGTTAGCACCAAGCAGTGGAGGCATACAACTCATCCGTTGCTCGACTAAAAATCCTCTTCTACCTCAGGGAGGTGGGCAACAGAATCCACCGCTTCCACTGAGGATGGCTCTGTTAACACCACATCTGGTGAAGGTGTCAGGGGACCCCCATTTCACCCCTTTACAAGGTCATCATTCTCTCCCTTTATTATTTTCCCTTATTCCCCTGGCCTAGCCCTACCTATTGGTCATACTCTCACTCTCTGGGCTGCTCTGGTTCTTCTTGTAGAATGGCTACAAGTTCCAAGTCCCATCATGGCTGCTTCCCCTTTAGGTCAGCAGATTTGTCAGCATCAGCCAAGACTGATGCTTAGGTCAGCATTTGATGGATCAGGTGATCTGTGGCTGATGGTCAATATGTTTTCCAATGTTGGTGGCTGAACTGTACAGTGGTTTCCCATGCCTCTGGCACCCCAGAAGTGTCCACTCTGGCATAGGGAATCCTCAGACTTGTTCTCTTTGGATCTCCCTCTGCCAGGTGTGTAGTTATGTTGATAGA
>JAGGAR010000260.1:0-12060 GCA_017657315.1 Termitomyces sp. K1Ag | reverse complement strand
GACTTAGTCTTTTCGTGTGAGAGCAGGTTCGCGAGGAGATGCGAGTTGGGTGGACACAAAACAGGACTAGTACTTATAACTTTTGTGACGTGTCACACTAACATCGTTTTCACCTCGTTCGTTTTTCGTTGCTCGTTCGACAGACTCGGACAAACTCCTCCATAAACATGTTCTTTAGGATCGACTTTACAGCACCAAGCCGAACGAGCCCGAGGATGTGAATGCGAATAAGGTTGGAAAGGACACTGATAGCACTCGGTTCAGAGTCCCGTCACGCCTTGTTCACGCCTTCATTTGCACGTTTGACGTTTGACATTGACTGATCTACTGTCTGTTTTAGATTCTTGTATGGCACTTAGATACGCGAGGACGACGCACTTACGAGACATGGAAGGCAACGGTTTGTTCCTCTTTCTCCTTGTTATCACTCATTCCGTTCCTCTCTGTACTACAACATTACCATACAATAGATAGACTGGTGACTGCCATAGATTGGTCCCTCTATGATACAAGTGGCCTCAATAGAGCAGGCCCTGCATCATGTAGCTCTTACACCTCTTAAACTCCACCATATGCTACGTAGCATACTAGGAACACACTGTTATCAGAGATTACTTTGATGGTCATTTCAAGGGGTATCCAAGGGGTATCTTATATATGTTAACAAGCATTGTACAGCTAAGACCATCCCTCCATTCCTCTGTTAAGTTCTCATACAGTGACCAAGTATTTTCTCCCCTCACTACGTGGCCTATTATCTGTCCCAGTCATGACTCCTGAGGAACGGCAAATTATTCAAATCATAGGACTGAATGTACTTCAGGACTGGATTGTTATGCCAGCAGTTCTCTCTTCTTGCTATGGTCTAACCAGTCCTTCCTCAATATTAACACCAATTGCTGAGTGGTCCACAGGTTTACTGATGCCAATTGCAGTCATGGTCACCTACTCTTCAGCTCAGTAGGACAGGTTTCAGAAAGTACAGACACTACTCTGATTTGTTATGTCTATTAGACATCAGACTCAAACCTGGCTTTCAAGATGTCAATTAGCAGTCATTTGCCTGGGCATTGTTACATTCAGTGGGAGTTTGATAGTGAACATCCAGGGTGCAATTGCTGAATATCAATTCTTCCAAAACAATATTACATCTCTTTTCCAACGTGTTGACTCTGTTCATGCTATACTTGGGAAATGGAATGTAGCCATCAACTGGCTTGCCTGGGTCCCTGTGAGTTTTCTGCATCCAAATTCTACAGTATCTGACAATAATGGCTTAGCCAGTCATCAATGATGCCTTCATCATATGGCGTGCATGGGTTGTCTTTGAAAGACGACACTGGGCACTGTATATTTCCATAGTACTCTGGTTATGTACTCTTGGTGAGTGGCATCCATAACCAAGATTTTGTTTGAGCTGATGCGCTAACCAGTTGCTACACTTGTCTCTCTGTCAATTTACTCCAAGTCTGATGTCTTCATGACAAGCATACTGTCTGACAGCATAACTTTGGATATTTTAGAAGTCACATCTATGATTTTATCATTTGTCACCAACTTTGTTGCAACATCCTTCATTAGCTGGACATTATGGTATGCCCTTGCCCATTGCTTGAACATCCACTGAATTTCTGCAATGACAGGAAACATGTAAAATTCTTACAAAGAAATGTTGACAGCCAACAGCGTCAATTATTCAAATTGTGGCGCATCCTATATCTCTTGATAGATGCAGGAGCTTTCTATGCTGTTCTACAGGTGAGATTAAGATACCTTTTTTTCTATGCAAAGAATAATGTTCTGGGCTACAGCTTCTGAACATTGTGATGAACATTGCAACCAGTCCTAATCAATTTGCTGCAGTCATTGCTGGTGATGTGGTTAATCAAATGTATTTTTCCATCTCAGTATGTATAATCTTTTTCTCATAATTTTACATGTGTTCACCCTCTGCAGGCTGTCTACCCAGCCTTGACAATTGCCCTCATCCGTGGGCCATTATCAATTGCAGGTGTGCATGAGACTGTGAATTCACTCCAAATTTCTTCAGCAGGTGCCTGATTGGATCCCATCTCATGGCACATCAATCTACTGAAATCTTCTACATCTCTCTTTTTGTCTCCTGCAACAAAATTGTTTTGTAAACTATACCATGACTCCCTGAGCTCCTTGCTTGAATATTTATTTCATAGAAAGTCTGTATATATCTATTCCAGGACATTGTTTAGTTATTCCCAGTCCAAAGTTGTTCAGTTCCCATATACACTGGTAGTATCTGTGCATTACACTCCAATCAGTAAATCACTTCTCATTTTCTGCCCACCTCTGTATGTAGTGCCTTGATATCAAATGCCTCATGAGCTGGTGTTGCTACAAATATTCAAGAGTCATCATACTAAGAGGGTTCTTCGCATCATAATCGATCTCTCTATCTTCATCATACACAGCACATCTCACAAGTTATGTGATGCATAACAGGCAGGTACAGAGTGGTAATGCTAATGAGTGATGCATTAGTTGAGTGAGAGCAGTTGTATAAGTGATGCATTAGTTGAGTGGGCAGTGATTCATTGAAGTACAAAGTGATAGTGCATAAGTGATGCATAATATGTTGAAGAAAGAGCACAGACTATGTGATGCATTATTAGGAAGGGGAAGCTATAGTGGGTGGTGCATGACTAGGGGTCAGAGTATGACATCCTGAAGTTACAGACCAAATTGCATTACAATTCAACTAGAACTCTACTGTATATTGCATTAGGGTGTCAGGTACAGGTGTCAAAAGACCACTTGGAACTGATCCACATACAATTGAAGTTGCAACCAGTTTCTTTTCTTATATTTTTCCTGACAACTCACAATCCTTTCAAACTGATCTTGGCAAATGCTGAGATCAACAATTACAAACTACATTTGTTTGATTTCTGGTTTCTTCTTCACTCTATTATTTCCTCCTCCTTGCCTTCTTTAGGTCTGCAATGATGCCTCAAATTTTGGGAAGAGGGGTTCTTCTCTTCTCTCTTCCTTCTTATATAGCATGCCTCAGAGGATTGAAAAACAGGTTTTGTGGATGAGGGATGGACAGGCAACTCAGGCAGCAGAATACATACTTGCAAGATGTGTGGGCTAGGCCCTTCACCTCTACCTCTGCTGATCATTTTAACAGCTCCAAATCCCTTCTTGCAAGCTACATGATCAATCATACAACATACAGCTAGCTATAGATATATATTGACTACAGCTACATATGACATGAATGCATGGCTCTATTTCTATGATGCACAGCTCATGTTTCTCACCTGGCTCTGCATGGTAGTCAGGACATGGCTCAATCTTTGTTTGCATGACCTCAGCTACAGCCACAGCAAAAATATGTGCCCATATTATTTTTTCTAAGCAATAGAATGTGCAGAGAATTCAAAGGATCTGCAGAATAATAAATATATGTTGAATATATGGATCTGAGTCTATAGATCACAAAATAAAAAAGCAGGATTTATACAAAGGAAAGTAAAGGAAAATTCCGGTCCTGTCCAGTGAATTATGATGTCCAGGGAGATTGGAACACCATCAGACACTGTGAGAGGAAACTTGTAGTGAGATCACAGTTTCATGCACACCCACAACTGAAAATGGACCATGAATCAGGAAGATTGTGAGTGATGGATAAACCATCTGTAGAAATTTAGTATACATAAAGTATGAAAGAGACAAAGGAATGGATCTCACCAAGATAGAAAAATAGACATAGCCAACAACATCATAAGCAACAGTTGCAGCAAATTGATCAGGCTTGGTGGACACAGTCATTATAATTTGTGAAAGCTGTGAGTCTAATTTGTAATTTTTTTTTTTGAAAAATCAATGAAGTTGCAATTCTCACTTGAAGGATAGCATAGATTGCTCCTGAGTCAACAAGAAGGTATAGGACACGCTTCACTTTGAATGATTGATGCTCTCTGTGACCCATAGTTCTTTGTAAGAATTTTATGTGGGCCCTGAAGAGAGGAAAAGATGCTAGGTCAGAGCTTTCCAGGAGCTCAACAAAACATACTGTAATGTCCAGCCAATGAATGACGTTGCCACAAAGTTGGTTATGAATGATGAGATAGCAGGTGCAAGGTCTAGAAAAGTCTCAATTGCAGTGTTCACCTTGACCAAGAGGACACTGGGGCTTGAAAACATTGATAAATAGACCAGTGTGATGACTATTAATTATCAGCTTGCACAGAGTTGTGCACAAGTAGGCCACATACCTAAAGTGGACAAACAGAGTCCTATTGAGAGATGCAGTGCCCACCGACGTCTTTCAAAGACAACCCAAGCACGCCATATGATGAATGAGTCATTAATAATCGGCTAAAGAGTTATTCTCAACTGTGAATCAGAATCAGGAACAGAGGACTTACAGGTAGAAGTTCAAGCCAATCAATGACTATATCAACCTTTATCAGGAAAGCAGCAAAGATGTTCTCACTCTCAGAAAGAGACACAAAGCTCTTTCTGAAGAGTTGGCACTCATGAATTGCTATCAGTATTTGAAGTGCAGTATATCCAGTGAAGATGATGATGCTCAGGCAAGCAAGTACCAACTGCAATCTGGACTGCCAAGATTGATTGTGATGCCTAATAGACATGTTAATTAGAATGAGGTTTGCATGATCATGCAGGAATCAGTCCCACTTGGCAAAAGCATAAGCAACCATGACCAAAATTGGTGCAAGTATGCCTAGAAAATATTCAGCATGGTTGACAACCTCAGTAAGATTGACTGACCATAGCACAGACAAAGGACTGCTGGTATTATGACAGCATTGAATAGCAAAGATTGTCCATAACCCTGTAGAATCTGCCGTTCTTCAGGTGTCATTCTGGGGTGAACTATTGATCACTGAGGTGGAGCGTCCAGAAAATGGTTGAATACAAAAAAGGGTTTGGAGAGTGCCAAGGTTCTGGGTAGTGCTGATTGGTGACTAGCATTATATCCAT
The DNA here is from genome assembly GCA_017657315.1 of Termitomyces sp. K1Ag. Classification (NCBI taxonomy): domain Eukaryota; kingdom Fungi; phylum Basidiomycota; class Agaricomycetes; order Agaricales; family Lyophyllaceae; genus Termitomyces; species Termitomyces sp. K1Ag. The sequence goes on along the minus strand of JAGGAR010000260.1, from coordinate 7,071 downwards.
TCCAAGATTGGTATATTTAGAGTAGTGATGGAAATACAAATAAAATGTGAGATGGTAGTGGCCAACAGGCCAAAAAAAAGAAGACAATGGCATCACAAGTATTCAGGGATCAGAATGAAAGTATCTGAAACTTGCACTGTGATGGAGGCAGAAATAAAGCTATGTAAAATTGATGTAAAATGAACATTCTAGAGAGATTCAAGTTCCTCCAGCATCAACGATCACTGTCCAGAAACATGGTAACAGTATTCATGCAATCTTGCACCTCAGTGGGCGCAGCATAATGTCAAATCAGCTATCGGATTCTATATATCTATGCTAAGACATGATGAAAGTTTATTCCAGGCCATTGTTTGGTCACCCTTAATTCGGTTACAGTTTCCATATACACCTCTGCTTGGAACTCCATCAGTAACTAGACTTCTTTGCACTGCATTGTAGACTAGTAGTGCTCTACTATCAAACGCCTTATTGTATCAATGATGGGCATTGCCAATTTGCCCTGAGAATTGAGGAGTCAAAAGGCCTAGTTGTGCATTTCTTCGCATCATAATCAATCTCTCTATCTTCATCGTACACAACACAACTCACAATAATGAAATACAAAAGTGACTACAAATTTTCTTAAATATAGATCGGCAAAGTGGGATTCAAACCCTTCCACTCAGGCCCAGTAACAAAGTCCTTCTCGTCAATCAGGAAGTCCTGCGAGACACGACCCGTAAACGGCATGATAACAAAATGATGATACGGAGAAAACGCACCAAAGGACATTCTACAAGCGCCCCGCGTACACCCGCGAGACGATCCTTGACACGCTGGAGGTCTATACCCGGAACAACATGTCCTGTCTTCACCTTCGGTACATAGTTCTATCGATCATCAAGTCAGCGAAATCAATCTTGAGAGAGAAAGATCACGACGCACATCATAAGCAGCCCAAGTCCTCACAAGGTTCGTCGGGACAGGGCGGAAAATCTCCGTGAAAATCTTCCTATTCTCAATCGCCGTCTTCTGGAACAACACAACCGTCCTATCATCAAGCGGATCCGCAACGAGGGCGTCGTTCTCTGAGCCTGTTTCGTCTTCGTTGCGATGCGGGGCGGGGCGCATGAAGGAAGTCACGCGTGGGTTGCCGTCCATGGGCATCTGGGGCGGGATGAGGCCGAGGTGCTCTGAACGAAGAGATGAGTTGAGTTGAAGGTGTCAAAGATGGGGGGAACATATACCTCGGAAGAGTTTACGACGGAGAGTGGCGGCGAAACGTCCGGCACGGTAAGGCCGACCGTCCATGAACGAATCGATCTTGTCATTGTCCTCGACGACCAAACAGATCTCGGAGTCTCCGTCACCCTATCCTGCGGTTAACACCAGTTCGTAATTTCCACGGTCGAGACTCACCTTCTGACTACGATCGTTGATATTAGCCGATCCCATCTACCACGAAAAAAAGTCAACTCCCAACCCATCTCACAAACAACAGAGAAAGATACACATACAATAACTTTATCATCATCAACAATCATAACCTTCGAATGAATATAAAGCAGCTCCGAAATATACCTACATCAGATCAGCCCCTCAACATCACCAAAAGAAAAAGAAAAAGAAAAAGAACACATACGCATTCAACTCCTCCTCCTCAGTCCCAAACCACTTCTCATCCCCCAACCGCGTCCTATCACCCAACATATGCTGCGCAACCGTATCCGACACCTCCTGATCCCCTCTCAATCCCTCCGCACCGCTCTCAAACCTCCTCACGATCTCCCTCGCCTCCTCAGCCGACTGCGGAATCGGCACAGTCTCCGTCTTCACGGGTGTACTGTCAGACTGGACTATCGCTTCGGTCGTAGGCTGCGGTATGGCGAGCGTCACTTCTTTCTGCGTGGTGCTCGAGGGGTCTTGGCCGATCCATTGACGCGCAAGTGCGACTTGGGCCTCGTGGAATTTGACGCCTGAGTTCTCTTCCATCTTTGATATGAAGGAGTCTAGAAGAGACGCGAAGTTAGTGTTAAGGTCGGCGATGCATCAAGAGCTGACTACTAACCCCAGGGAGCGTTAATCCTATCATACGCCCGTAAATGGTAAAAACGAATATAATCCAACCTACGGCGAGGCGACACCACGAATAAGAACGCAGTTCCAGCAAACAAAACAACAAAACCAAATGAAACTCACGGCTCGACACCCTTCTCCCTAAGCTTCTCATAAATACTCCCCCCACCCCGATTAATAGACCTATACTGAGCCGCCATGATCGTCTTGAGCGAGTTCTCGTTCTTCACGTCGCCCGAGAATCCAGGGACTTCAGGGATACAGACGATGACCTATACATGGCAAGAAATCAAAATCATTAGCGCTGGGCACTAGGCGCTGGACGACGACGACGACGGACGAACCTTGAATTTAGCGCCTTCATTATAAGCACGAATGATCCTATCAACGAGAGCGCCTGCAATACGGTTCGTGACTTGATCCCCGTCCTGGGTGGCCGAGATGCTTAATACGGGGGGGAGGGGGTGTATCACGTTAGCTCATTATCATTCATACCTATCCGCGAAAAACTCACAAAAACTGATTCTCTAAACCCCACTCCTCATCAGCACACCCTCCCTCTCCAAAAAAAACAACGAAACGACACACATACCGATATAAATAAATTGCTTCGACTCATTAATCAACTGAACATCTGTACCACGATCAGCCTCTTCCTCTTCCTCCTGTCCCCTCACAAACAAAAAAACAAAAACACTCACAAGCATTCTGAATACTCCGCTCCGTCAAAACCCCATGCGACCAATCCGAGACGCTCCTCACGACCTGGACATTACAGCTCCCAGGCCTAGGGATGGGATACGCCGGGTCTTCCTTTTCTTCGGCCCCTTCTTCGGCCGCTTCTTTGGTCCCGACCCCGACCCCGGCCTCAGACTCAGACTCAGACTCCGCCAAGGCGGACCTGGAGAACGCCCGGTTCCAGCGCTGGTGGTACTGGTGTCCGATTTCGCGCCATTTTTGGAGGTGGGGGTGGCCTGTAGAGGGAGGGTATTAGTACTCGTGATGATGGGGGAGGAGAGGGAGAGAGGGGACGCACGAGCGACGGCTTCGTTAGGCGCGGCTTCGACGTCGTGCGGGAGACTGAGCCACGGGAAATGTCTGAAAGAGGGTTAGTCGGGCGGAAGGCGTATAGATGGGAGCTTACTCGTCATCGCGGTACTAGATGCATATGAAGAGATGAGATGGGATGAGAAGGAAATCCAAGGCGCGATGGGAGTGAGATGAGACGTACCTTGCGTTTTTTGATCTCGTTCCAGCGCTCGATGAAGTGTTGGACGATGTCGAGGACTACGGGTCCAAGGAGCGTCATGTGGGTCTACACGGAATAATCAGGATCGTGCACCAAAATCGAAATCGAAAACGAAAGAAAAGAAACGAAAAAAAACCTCAAAGAAAGAAAAGAACCAAAAACCCAAAAGCAAAAAAACCCACATCATGCCACGCCATCCTCCCCGTCTCCAGCACCGACAACGCATTACTCGCATAATTATACACCTCCTTAAAATCCATAACCCGTGCATTATTATAATCCTGACCGGGGAACAACGTGCGTGCAAAATCGGTAGGGTGCACGTCGGCGAGGGGATGCGTGTGTGTGTCCCAGCGGCCGAAGCACAGATCGAGGCCGCCGATCGCGGCGAAGTGGTTGTCGATTACGACGACCTGATGGGGGGGTGAGCGGTGGGGGATGGGAGGGGAGGGAGGGGGGAGGGGAGGGAAGGGAGGGAGGGAAGGGGGACGTACCTTCTCGTGGTGAGACCAGAACTCGACGCTGTCTTTTGCGCCGATGTGGTCGGGATGGCGCATGCATGTGATGTTGGGATGTAGCCTATCCAGCGTATTCTATACATTCATTCATCCAATTCAGATCTCCCAAACTCGAAACTTGGAAACGTCAGGGACAAACGAAACGGACCTTTGTATGTTTCGAACTCATCGCCATAGTCTGCGTGACCTGTGAATAAAATAAGCATAAGCATAAGCATAATGTCTCGGTCCCGGTCTCGGTCCCGGTCTCAGGCCTAGCTGCTGCTGCGGACGCGGACGCGGACACGGATACGCACCTCCTTGTAAACGATAACATGGATCTTGACGCCCTGCTCTGCTTTACGCTTGAGAATCCTATCGAGGCGGTATTCGGGGAAATAAGCAGGCGGACGGCGGAGGTACAGTTCGGGTGTGAGCCACCAGTCCTAGACAGGACAAGACAAGACAGGGTGAATGGAAAAATAATGAGACGGGTCACGAGACGCGTAGAGGTGTAACGGTGACGTACGAGGATGAAGATGGCTTCTTTGGCGTTCTCTAGCATCTCGGAGAGAGCCCACATGTAGTCGTGTCCGTCGATATGCCTAGGTAGATGAGATGAGAGATGAGTTTGGGATAAAGACACAACACGTACCATTTGACGTCGTTGCCCCCTCTCTCGCCTGCAAAGCTATCGAAACGATGACCAGCCCTAATCTCCGCCCTCACTTCATCTTGTGCAATCTCCTCAGGTTCATCATGGCGCCCTACACCAATCAGCGTCGTGAAATAAACGTCAAACCAAACGACCAAACGCACGATTAGGATTCCATCTGCCTGTGTTCATGTCAGACACGTAGAGAGCGATAAGAGAAAACAACGAAACCTATGACTTCAGCACGGGCGTGCTTGAGACCTTTGCTGACTTTGCCCTCGAGGCCTTTGAAGAAGGACATGATGGTGGTTTCGAGACAAGATCAACTGTCGGCAAACTGTGCCAAGCAAACGCGTTGATAGGCGACATGATCAGGGTCGCCGCCTTTTTATACTCAGCCTCGGCATGTTTCACGACCGCAGTCTCAATGACGCCACCGATCGAGAACATCTCGACGCGACGTGCCTATAAAAAGCGCGCACGCCGTCACATCGCTCCTTCCCCAAAACCACAACCCATGGCCTCCCTGGAAGAGTTCCTCTACATGACCGACGCGATCCTCCCATACCTCGAGCGCCCCCCGCCTCTCTCCCACACCGAACAGCACTCCTACCTCGTCGCCAGCCTCGAGTTCGCATACACCGCCGTCGAGCTCGTCGAGGCCCAGCTCGAGCGCAGTCTCCGTGCCGCCCAGGACGGTCTCGCAGCCGCGTTGACGGAGGCGGAGATTCTCGAGATGGAGAAGCTCCTTGTGGAGGAGCAGAAGAAGATGGATGATATGAAGGCGAATTGTCGGTTGCGCACGCAGCGGATTGTGGAGTCGAAGCATCGGAAGACTCAGAGTGCGTCACGGTGGTTGCCTGGCATATAGTCTCGTCTCGGCGACTGATCTTTGTTTGACCCAGAGCCGTTCATGTCTCCGTCTAAATCTCCAGCGAAAGAATCCAAGCCTAAAAGAAGGATGAGTCTGAGTCTGCTGGGTTGACGCTCTTGTAATTCATCATGTCTCGATTTCGCGCTTGTTTCTGTTTCTGGGACTGTTGGACTACTGGGTCTATCGAGATTGTCAAACTTGTAAACATACGCGTCTTTGTACTTGTATGCGCGTTTAATTTGTCCGCCTTTTGCTGGAATACGACCTCATTGTTCGCATATGTTCACGCAAAAACTAGGAGCGCGTCACTATAAATGAAGAAACTAATCAATGATGGTCGCGATACCACTACTGACCGCTCCCGACCTCCAAATCCCTCTTCCACCCCCACCCTCCGCTCCACCCTTACACCCCCACCCATCCTCCCGATACTCAGCCGTCGTCCCAGCCGTCATCATTATCTCCCCACCCACCGCGGCGGTAGTGCACCCCCTTCATGCGGGACGGATTGTATAGGGTGGGGTGGGTACCATACCGTCTTCGGCTTCGGGCTAGGGTCGAGTTTCGTCTTATGCTTGGAGTGGTATGCTTCGACGGAGTGCTGAGTGTACTTGTGCCCCGCCGAACGCTGTACATGTGGTGGAGGTTAGTACTCCCAGCTCTGTGGAAAGAAGGTGAGGCAAGGGAAGGGAGAGAACTGACTCGGACATCGTTCAATGACATATGTGAGGAAGCAGGATTCGGAGCGGCGAGGGAGAAGGAAGCAATAAGCGCCGTTTGGAAGAGGATGGCGGTGAGTCCGAGTGTGAGCGCGGGGGGGGAGGGGGGGGGTGTTGAATTTCTCATACGAATCAGCTAATACAAGACGTTTTAATATTATGCACTGTGGTGAATATGTTCAAGTTCTGATTCGATCCGATAGTGTGCTAGTGAGTAGAGTCAGTAGACCGACCCATCCCACACCGAGTGGGGTATCAAGAATATTAAACGAACCATGATTGAGCATAGAATATTTGCGAACGAAATTTAAAAAAAAAGATAGCAGATGGAGAACTCATGAACCAATGATGGGGATCGAACCCACAACCTTCGCCTCTCAATTCACGATACAAATGTGATATAGGAAAGCGATGCTCTAGCCATTGAGCCACATTGGCGTTGTAAATACTGTGACGTTAAATGATATTGTATGTGTCATTAGGCAAGTTGAGCAGGCGCGATCGAAGTGTCTTTCTCTCTTCCAAAAAGGTGATGATATCCGCAAATCAGTTACGTACTTACTCTGGATTTACTTCCTCAGAATGGGGAAAAAGAACCGAGATTGGGATGTATCGTTGAATTGGGCGTTTAGAATTCTGAATGGGTGAGGGGCTGAAGGATTCGAAGTTCAATGACTGATTTGACTAAAGATTTTCGGACAAGGAAAAAGTAAGTGGACAAGGAAACGAACATTGGACCCATGGCTCAAATTATAGTAGGAAACGATTAGGAAAAGGTGGATAAGCGCACGAAGCCGTATTTAGTACTAGTAGTGATCCCCACGCTCCTCCAACTCCCTCTTCCAGTCCCAATTATCATCATCCCAACAATCATCATCCCAATCATTACCACCCCACCAACCACCCCCCCCCCCCCCCTTCCCCCCCTTCCCCCCCTTTCCCCCCTTTCCCCCCTTGCCCCCCCTCCCCCCCCCCCCCCCCCCTCCCCCCCTCCCCCCCCCTCCCCCCCTCCCCCCCCT
>JAGGAR010000259.1:0-12100 GCA_017657315.1 Termitomyces sp. K1Ag | reverse complement strand
ATCAGCAGAATGTTGACTTTTATGGTCTGATGGATTTGGCATATATGGCATGTTCAAACATACCAAGCAATATCTGACTGAACATGGGGCCACCAAAACTGCTTGAATAAAGCAGTGCAGGTGGTGTATTGGCCTCTATAGCCATGTTTGTTGTGCATCAATCACAATATGCAGATTCTACTAGTGGGACAAGTGACCAGCTTATGGGCACCAGTGCAATCTTTCCACCAGAGTCAACCATTGTTAAAGAAGAATTCTAGGGCCTATCTAATAAACTTCTTATATTCCGTGTCAGTTAGTTTTTTGGGCCACTTTAAATCAGTAAGTACTTCTTGATGAGGATTAACCACTCATCTTCAGCTTTAGCATTAGAGCTTCTAGGAGTCGTGGAATAGGTTAGGGTGTAGCTATCATCATGTAGTTCCATCGGCTCATCAGTATATCAAACACTATGCTGCTCTGGCTCTTCATCTTCTACTTCATCCTCTTTGCTTAGCTCTAATATGCTTGCTGATGTAAAGATTTTGGTTGGCAGGAAAGGCTTAGAAATGTACGGCTCTATTGATGGGAGGGCTAGATCTTGTGGGCAATTGGGACAAAGGAGAGGGAGTGGGATTTGGATTATGTGCATGAAACTGTGCATACAATCTATTCAATCTTTCAACATGTCATTATCACTGTCATTGGAATTGGGATCATCAGGCTGGCATGGACATCAGGATAGTCCATCAGCACTGTGGAATGTGCCCTTGACATGCACAAGCTCAAAGTGGAACATAAGAATTGCGATGACCCAGCAGTTCATGCTAGCCAACGGCTGCACATCAGGGTTTGCAAGCATTCCCTTAATGTACTTTGCATCAACTTCCACTATCAAGTTGTGCACCCTGATAAGGTACATGCAGTATGCCTGGAATGCTCTGAACAATCTGTAAAGCTCCAGTTTGGGCTGACTATAGCAGGATTCTCTATTGTTGAGTGTGATCAAACCAAATTGGTTATACTGGCACTGCTTGCAATTTTCCACTAAGCATTGGCAGAGGAAGAAACTGACAGCAATATAGGATGTATTGACAGCAAGGATGACTGGATCAGGAGACTCATAATCTATTTGCACTAGCAGTTTTGCCTCTTTCAAGGCATGTACCAAGTCCTTCTGGACAGCTATCTGTGGTAGTCCAAACTCAAATGGGATGTCTTTGTGGGTTAGCTTTATGATTTTGTGGGCATGGTGTACAAAGTTTTTGACAAAAATGCAAAGAACACCAATCATCCCTAAGAAAGCGCAAATTTCATAAAGTGATTGATATGGACCCAGCACTCAAGTAGGATCAGGCAGCTTTCCTCAGGCACACATCCCGCCAGCATGCAGACATGGCCCAAGATCTTAAAGACTTCTGTGCAGAGGACTAGCTTATGACCTGAAAATGTTCCACCGCAATATTTCATGCACTGGAGGACACAATTCAATACCTGAAAGAACTCCCAAAGTGCAAACCAAATGTTTCGGTTGGCAGAATGCTTAGCAGGAACTCCGTCAATAAGTTTGGGAGGAGGGAGCAATCAAGTGTTTATCATAGCCAATGTAGAGATCAAGCATGGCACCACAAATCCACCTGGCAAAAGATTCTGCCACATGGTCTGGGAAGGGTGGTACACCTAAATGGCAGATTGTGACATGGTTTAGCAGTTCTAGGCTATGGACAATTCTAAGCTTTCTGTTCTTTTTCAATACATAGAACCAGTGGGAGTGGTATGAGAAATTCAATGGTTCATACATGCCAGCATTAAGCTTTTGGCAAATGATCTCACAGACTTCAGCTTCTAGGCCAGGCAGTATGGGTCAGTTATGCTTTACCCATGGAATGTGCAGAATGGTTGGAATAATGACCAGTGGGAAGAAAACAATATTGAGACTTCCCCACTCAGAATCTTCCCAGGCAAAAGCCTTTTCCTCTTTTGTGAAAGTATGTTCAACTCATCAGTGGTAAGGAATGGTAGCAGATTAGGGTTTAGCAAAGGCATCTCAGCTAGCAGATCCCCAATAATTTTTCTCTCAATGCGGAAGTCTTCTGGTACACTTCCCATGATTGGTTTGGTTTTCGACGGCTACCAACTTGTATTTCTTCTTTGTTTGTACCTCTTTCTGCTTGACTGCTCCAGCAGGAAACAATGATGCTAAAGAGAAAGAGGAGGCAAAATCTTGAAAGGAAGGGGTAAGGTCTGTGGTGGTTTTCATGCGTGGTTTGTCCAGGAAATTAAGTCAGAACACATCTAAAAAGGAGTCTGCTGGAACAATTAGTGCTAACATCTTTCCCATGTCCACCATATCATAATGTGGTACATTATAAGTAGGGGACAGTCCAAGAATAAAGGAATTGGTAGCTAGATACATATTTTCTGGCACTATCTGTTGGAATAGTTCTGATGTAGTAAGATATAAATACACTAGGGCAGTATTCTCTTTGGAGCATGCAGATTTGTGAGAAAACACGTCCAAATTGGAGTATGTAGCAGGAGTGTCTAAAGTGGAATGGATAAAATTGTTATCTACACAGCAGGAAAGTACCTCATCATCTAATACCACTGTGGAAATGATTTTTGCGGTATTATTCTAATGATCATACTTGATGGTTAAGGCAGCACCTCTGCTATCACTTTTGGTTGCTTAATCAATGTCTGTGAAAGCATAATGTGGGTTCAGAACTGATCAGAACATACTGTGGTGTTGGTTGTTGCCACCACCATCTTGATCTGTGGGCAAATGTCAAAACTGTCTGCATTTTATCAGAGTTGGAGTCTGTTATGGTAATAGTTGTTTCAGTAGCAGAGTAAGTTTTTACTCTGCTGCAGGTTAGTACATTGAACGGTCAACCCAGTAATATGTCATATGCTGGCTGGCAGATGATGTGGATCTGGAAGTACAAGGTCAAATCTCCAATAGTGAAGGGAATGTTATGGGCTAAGCCAAGGGATGCATCAACTGTTCTGTTGGCAGATTATATGTGTAGAATAATTTTAGAATCATAAGAGATCCTGAGGCCGTGTGCCACTTCTTCTGACATTGAAATAATCTGGGACCTACTGTCCAGAATACATTCAATTTCTCCCTTGCCATTGACAATGGTGACAATGGATCTCAGAGTGTCAGTATCCTTGGCAACAATTAGTCACTCAGGAACCTGTCCTGGTGGAAGGTTCATGAGGTAGATGTCAACAGGATCTACTGACATTCTCTTGACCATGGTGGCAGCAGAAGCTTGATTGCTCCCTAACCACCAGTTCTTGCCTATATTCTCAAAAGAGAAGGTGGATTTGTTAGTAAGAGATAGTAGCACATCATTTGTACCATTGTCGACAATTTAAGTTACCACCACTATTGCTGCTAGTTGGTGGTGGGGTGCAATTGTGTTGCAGAGTTGATTCTGCTCTTCAGGAGATAGGTCCAATAAATCACCCACAGTTACGTTCTCGACCTGTAGATTTAGTATCCCACCCAAAATCTCAGCAGTTCTTTCCTTTTCCACCTCAATGATGGGGGTTATGTTCTTATAGGCAGGATCCACCTTCTTGCCAGCTACCTTCTTGGTTGGAGGGTAGTGTGGTGGGATGTTAGAGTAAGGATGTATGGGCAGTTTCGGATCTGCCTTGGGATCTGGGAGTTCAGTCACATAGGGTTGCTTACCCTTTCCTTTATCAGCAGGTGGGGCAATTTGCCCAATCTGGTTGTCTACCACCACCAAAGGGTCATATCCTTCAGGTGGCAGCAGGATTTGTGCAGGGACTGGTGGAATGATTTCCACTGTCAGTAGAGTGTTTTCCTGTTGATAGTTGCTGGGACCTGCCTTGGCATTGGGCTGGACAGGGTGGTAGTCTGCCAGCAGGTGCTTAGGTTTGGGGACCCATATGCCATTGGCAACTTTCTGCCCTTTGAGTTTGTCAAGCTTCATGCAAAGCATGGCAATCTGCTTCTCCTTGCTAAGCTCATTCAGGTTAGGTTGGGTTTCTTGCTGGAGGACTTCATGTAGTAGAGTTTGCTGCACATTCTGTTGTACATCAGTGGTTGTGTTAGCTGCTAGGGTTCCCATGGCAATGTTGCTGGAGTTCTGACAATGCCACTTGTCAAACTGGTCCTTGAACAACCTCTTGTTTGCATACCAAGAGATTGCTGCACCAGGTGGCAAAACAATTCTGCCCTCCAGATTTTGACAGCACTACCCAATGTGGATGTATTCCTCCAAGTTGTTACATCTCCCATAGACCATTGTGTGACCCATCTTGCCACAGAAATGGCAGGTCTCATTAGTAGTGTTGTTCTCATTAAACAGGCAGTTATAGTTACTGTGGTTACCACCATTGTTGTTAGATTGAGTGGCAGTAAACTGCTCAAGGGCGGCTTGATTTGCCACATTGATCATGTCAACAATTTCCTCTTTCTTCACAAAACTAGTGTTGGGAATTTGCACTGGCACAGTATGCTTGGCATCTGCTGGGCAGCCAGGTGTCATGGCAGTGAGAATTATGCCACCAAGATATCCTGTCATCAGTGGAACCACTATAGTGTTAATGTCAGTTCCATGAAGCACCCAGATCACTGCTTTGAAAATGTTGTCAATATTGTAAGGCTCATCAGGTTGATGGTCAGAGTGAAGAATTTCCAAGTGGTGGGCAATTTGCACCCAGAGTGACAACAGTATGCCTTGTTGGAACATCTGCTGCTCCTCATTCTGCCTGAGCTTCCTGTGGTCTTGCAACCATTTTGCGATCTTCTGGAAACCACGGAAGTAACACTGTAGGGGAATGCTGGTTTTACTTGTAATTCCACCTTGTTTTCTCTTTAAAATGTTGTTGATCTCCTTTGAGCAGAAGTACTGTGAGCCTCCTGATGACTGAGCAAACAAAATATCACAAGTGGTGGCTATCCCTGCCTGTTTCTTGACTCTGGCCCTCTATGTCAGTGGCCTCAGTTTAGGCACAATCGCTGTCACCTCAAGTCCCTCTGCTGGGGTCCCATTTTTAGTAACAGTTCTGGCCCTTCTCTTATCATTCCTTGCTTGTCTTGTTCATTCTCTCTGGCATTGAGCCCTTTAAAGTTTCAATAATCAGTCATATTTCTTGCTCACACATTTGCACAACCTTGATACATAGTTAGTTCATATTTCTACTATACATATTCTGTCACCCTAAAAGTTACATGCCACCCATTGCTGGTCATTTACTTACATCAGGTTAGCTTGCACCACAAGCTTGCTAGAATTAATTTCTTGAACCATTTGATCGCATGTCATGACATGATCAAAATTTTCTTCAAATTACCCCCTCCACCCACCTCGACCTGTGTACTGTGACCTTCAGGCATTCCAAGTTGTTGGCATTCAGTTTGGCAGAACTGATGATTGATCAAATTTCAACACTTTTTGATCAACTTGCCAGATTGCAAGCATGATCAAAAGACTCAATGAGGACTTGCCTCAGCGTTTTGTGCCTTCGCTATCTGGGCTATAGCCAATGGAGACAAATGCATTGCAGATTTCCTCTTGCATATAATGTCTGTGCTCCTCGCATTGCATTTATACACTGGCCTCATCATTCATTAGCTATCATTAGCAATTTAAGACACTGTCTGCACTCACAATTGAAGTGTTGTTGCCCAACCATCTCCACGATAGGATTCATCATACAAGACTACCACTTGTTACCATTTCTGCATGGGTGACTCACAAGGATGCAAATTGAAGTCATCATAAGTACAGAATCTATCCATTGATGACTTGCTTCATCATTGTAAGCTTCCACATCATCTCTGAGTGACAAGATCAAGCAACCTGGCTTTGTAGTAGGTCATTGCCAAACTGGAAGGACCACAACATCTTGCATATATGTCACCAAAGCAACATGTCATGATCCTGTTGTTGATAACTTTCTCAGCACTCCCAGTGGTTTTGTAGTGCACCTCCATTGATCCTGATTGTCAGAATCCCAGATGCAGGAGCACTGATAGGTAGACCAGAGGCTAGCTTGACTTCCACATCAAATTTTTGCTTGCATTTTGACAAACACTTGTTCTTTTGCAACATGAGACTTCATAAACATCATGTAGGAAATTTGTGCAAAGGGGCATTGGACCCCAGACCATTCCAGGGTCAAAAAAATTGAAGCACTGAGGAACCAGGCTATAAAAGAGCCAGTGGTGCATGAGAAGTTAAAGATGTACAGTAAGTGGGAGATGTAAACAAGGGGGTCAAGATGTCTTGATACAAACTCCGGTGTTGTACCAATGGAATGGTTGTAGTGTTGGTGCAATTGCCTGTATCCTTGGTCCTGTACACAGACTCAAAGGATCATCAGAAAAATAAGGACTAATGGGTGGTGATTCAGATTAGGGATGAGAAGGTGAAACTCTCATGCTAATCTTGTGGTATCTGTGCATTGTTGATATGGTGACAGCATGTAATTCCACTGGAAGAGAGAGTAGATCTGCGATCCACATGTGCATTGCATCAAATTGATACTGCACATCCATTGAGGGCCTTTCACAAGATAGTTCATTGTGTCTAGCCTGAGAAGTGAACTTGAGTCGTGATTGGATTGAGAGAAACCAAAGGACATATGTGCATATTTTTTGAAACCAGCCATGCAACCCCAATACTGCTGGCTCAACTCTTCTGCCTGATCTTCCATTCCAGACCTGAAGAGAGACACTTGCAAAGTCTCTCCTGAGCCTGAGCCCTGAGACTTGAGTGAGAAAGAAGACCAAGGATATCAAGCAAAAGACATACAGGTAAGTCAAGATGTCCAAAAACTCAAAGACAACCCCTCTACCTCTCTTAAAAAGACATACAGGTAAGTCAAGATGTCCAAAAACTCAAAGACAACCCCTCTACCTCTCTTAGGAGACTTGGTTATATGTCATCCAAAGTCTTGCTGCTCTCAACACCAGCATGTTGCATGGATGACCCTGCACCATATTCATCATGAATCAAAACCAAATTGTCAAAGAGTCTGACCTGCCTGCACACCCTAAGTGACACATATCAAACAACTCATAGAAAGATACATCTTGGCAATGTCAGTAGTCATGTCATATGGTGCAAAGACCGAACCCTCATTTCTGCTCATTCTACATGTCAAATGGTGAAGGCTCATATGCAGGTGCTGATCAGGAGAGTGCAGCCTATGGAGGGCCCACTGAGAGGGTGAGACAGGTGCTTGTGGGACAGAGAAAATGATAGATGGCTGGAAGAGGAATTCAAATGAGAAGTTTGGGACTTGAAGGGTTGGTGAGTTGTGTATGTGGGTACTAGGCAGCTAAGTGGACTGAGGCAGAGGAGGGAGTATGCTGCATGCAATAATATCCTGGGCAGAGAATCTGGGGTTGGTTCATTGTCTTGGTGAATATTTTGGGGTACTTACTGTTTTAGTGTCAAGAGCTGTTGGCAAGGTGAGCTTGAGATAAAGGGCAGTTTTTGATACTGCATTGTTGAATTGCCTGTTTTATTGATCTTGTATGAGTGCTCTATGGACAGGATCAAACATTGTTGAATTGTAGTTGGTCAGTGGCAATGCCATTGTCATGATAAAATAACAGCTAGGATATGGGTAACTTTGATGATCAGCACATGGTTTCATGAGCTATTGTGATGAAGGTGAGAGTTCCCATATTGATTATGGGGAGGTATGACAAAGTCAGCCTTGGTCAAAAGCATGACATTGGCAACTAGCTACTCTGCAGTCTTGAAACCCTGAGGGCAATGGATGGGCAGAGTGCTGGGTGCACATATAGGAGATATACAAACATCATGATGCTCTGAGAGATGACTCTCCATGGGCTCATGGAGAAGCAGGATCCAAAGTGTGAAGTGCAAGGTTCATAATGTCATGTAGCTCATTAGTGACCAAAGAACATAATTCTGGAGTGAGAATTTGCCATGGAATTACTCGCATGGGAAGACTCTTCAAAAATGATGGAAAGTATAAATTGTTGTTCATAGAAAGAGATCAAAGACAAACCTTGCAATCACTCACATCCAATACAGTCCTGATAACAACTCTTCATCATCTTCATGGGCTGTCGCAAATAACATATGGTAATACTCATGCAGCCCATACACTTTTGCCTGTTTCTGTCTTTGATTTTGGCCTTAAGAAGCACAGAGAGCTCTGCTCCAAGTGTGTCACAGCACAACAAGACAGAGAGTAGGTCAAGAATAGAGCTTCTTTAACATAGTTATCTATGACATCCATACACGGTCCATGGGCTATCTTGCAGCTCACACGTATGGGCCTAGGTGTGGGGTTCATTGCATTTGAGACCTGAGGCCTGTTTAGATATGAGAATGAGAAGGAAGAGATTGAATAAGTGGAGAAACGCATGATAGGAAATTCCTCAGATTCTCCTCTAAGCCAATCATGATTATAACCGTTAGTAGAGTATCTTCAGCCTAGCCTTGAAAGTGTCAAATGAAAGAACTTTGTGTTGAGGGACAGAATGAGTTTGTAGAGGAAAGTTTGAACATACATCAAAGCTCATTACAACTTCCATTCTGGCTCATCTGTTTTGGACTCAGAACTCTTCATTGGGACTTTGCCATCTCTCCTAGCATAAACCTCATGAAAGCAGAATCATTTGTATGAAAGGAGGGATGATGAGATGATGAGAGAACAAACAATTGAGCATAATGCATGCTCTTGGCCATCATTGGTCAAAGTTTCCTTGCTCGACCTCCACACATGTACAGTGGCAGTGCACACATACTGTCTTAAGTTTCTGGGTGAATTTGCCTGCATAGTCCCAGACTCTGCCTCATAATTGGCTGACACCTAAAATTGATACCATTCGCTCACTGCTGCCCAGAAGCTTTCCCCTCATGATCACTGTCCCTGCTCTCACTAACCATCCTTGAAACCTTAAAAGTAGGAAATTATATATAAATGATTATTGTATGACCATCAGTGCTCATGGCTATAGACGTCTAGATCTATAAACTAGTGATCAATTGATATCGATCATGATGCAGTGGCCATATGACAGATTCAAAGTCCCTCACTTCCCCTCAAGTTAGCTCACCTGTGACATTGTGAACCTACACTTTCAAACAACCAATTTTGGCTTCCACATGTACTGCCATGTCACAATTTATATGGTGATCCTAACTTACTATTCACTCAATGAGTGAACTTTGCTGATTGTTCCATAGATCTGGCACCAGTTTGAATTGAAGTCAGGAGATATGTTAGACCATAGGATTAGTGTAGCTACTTTGATAGCAAAAGAAAAATCTTGTTAACAGAATGCATAATGACAATCCGTGAAATATTTGTGCAGATGAGAGTGTGATTGTTTGCCAACCAAAGCTGTTTTGATGGTGTGCCACAGTTTATCTCCAGGGTACTACAGATTGTGAAGGAAGACCTGGTATTAAACTTTCATTGGGACCTGCTTTTTGGGACATTTTTGATGATTATTTGGCTTTAGGTTGCAACCTTCATGGCATGTTTCAATCATTTACCTCCATGAGACTACATAATGATGATCTATCTTTATTTCTTTTCACTCACAATGAGGCTAATTGTCAATTCCCTTTCATGATCATCCAAAAAGGGGCAGAAGACCCTTTCACATGTACATCCGATGTCTATCACCATGCCTCTTAAAATACATTATATAAGCAGATCTTTTGATCAGACTCAGCTTGTTATATAATAATCACGCAATATCATGATCTGGTGACTGCATCACTATTATTTTATGATGCAATCATGGATCATGAGCTGCTGAGCATGCCAACCAAAGGAATTATAATCTAATAGCCAGATCTTGTGAACCTATCGATATCATGATCATGATCAAGCTGTTTGCTTGTGATCAGGATGATAGATCTATCCCGGCATTTTCTAGAAGTCCCATATATGTGAGCATTCCCCACCTAATTAATTACCAGCAGTCTGACTACACATATACATGTACATATTTTCAAGTAAGTTCTTTCTAGATTGTTTGACCTGATAAGGTCTCAATATTAATGTTCATGATCAGTTATCACACTCTAGCTCATGATCAAGCTAATTTTGATCCCTCTTCACCACTCTCTGATATGTTACTTCTGCTTGTGATTGCTCTAGATAATTCTAGGTAGAGTTACCAATGCAGCTCTTTCTGCCTTAAGGTTGGAGAACTTGGAATTGGGTGAAGATTGAGCATCTGGAGCACATGCCTTTGTTTAGAAGCGATACTATGGTCTTCTCATCAAGAGTATGCCAATAAACATCTGATCATGACCTCATGCTATTGTCTTCATAACCTCTTTTCCCTTATTTTTGGTTGCATGTTTTTGATGACTCCTGCCCAATTCCTCACAATTGTTCCCTCAGTTTCTTTTGCTCTCTTAACTCTGGATCCTGTATTGCATGATCCTTCACCTTGTATGATCTCTTTCCCTTTATCTTTCTTTCTACTTGCATGTTTTTTGCGACTCCTGCCCGATTCCTTGCAATCATTCCCCTCAGTTTCTCTTGCTCTCTTAACTCCTGTTTTGGGTGTGGCATTCACATGTCATCTACATTGAAACTGCAGTAAGTAATGGAGATTGTGATAGATATCAAATTCTTAACAAAAAGATAGCCTAAAACATCAAACTTAAGACTCTTGGCCCAGGATGGGAAGGTTTCATTCCATGCACACCATGAGTTGCAATCCTGAGAGGTGGCTCAAGCCCTTGAGATAAGGATTCCATGCACCACTTCCTTCTCAAGTCAAAGATCCTCATATGACCTAACAGCAACATTTTCTAGTTTCTGAGCAAATAGCTTGTTAGATTTCAAATCAAGCATTTCCATCTGTGATAAACATGAATATCAATATGACATCACCATGAATGGCAGATATATATGCAACAACCTATAGCTAGGCCTGCAATATCAATGGTGAAGCAAGTAGAGAATTAAATCTAGAAATGGATGATTTAAATTTGTTCTTTGTCTCCCAGATTATTATATAAGTGACCACAATGCTGACACTCCAGATCTGGAATTCAATGTACTTGTACATGTACATGTACATGCAATCAATCATGATCAGGAAGGATGTAGCTCCAGCTCCAGATCCAGAGGATGCAATGTTGATCATGATCATGATCACAGATTAGTCCCATATGCAACACATTTGAATTCTGCTGATCATGATCATGATGCAGACCCAATTGCAAGCTGCTGTCTGATTATAATCCCTATCATTCCAATTTCTGGGCCAAATCTGGGTACAAACTTATTCAGTTTAGAATTCAATGCTTTAGGAAGCTTATAGATGCTATATCTTTGTAGGCTTTGATGGAGTGTGATGGTCCAGTAATAATAAGGGGCAATCTTCTGGATTAAAGTGGACAACTGGGCCCAATTCCCTTTAGCTTCACTTTTCAAATCCAATAGTTCTAGTGCATCATTGACAATACCAACATTGGACCCATAGTTGTCCCCAATTTGGACTAAACTTCAGCTTATGAATAGGCCCATGGAAGTGTAGCAGAGGCTTGATAAGTAAAGCCTATCATAAAAAGTTTCATGATAAATTTCACCTCTAGGCTTTCGTTAGTTGAGACAAGCTTGCCTCCGACTACTACAACAATGTTCATGTCACCATTGGAGCATCCCAAGCTTAACCTATTCATTTTTCTTTCATCCCATCCCAGAGAGATTATCTTTGTCCCCTCATGCCAAAAATTACCAAGGCACTCCCAGGATTTTGTTTTGTAGACTTTGCTGAATTGCAATGGTCAGTATAACCAATGATCATCCTGTTATATTAATTGATCTTTTACACATCATGACATCACCATTGACACCCCCCATAGCCAAATAGTCACATCTGTGTCAGAACTTCAAGACCAGGAGTGTTTTGTTGTAGCTTTGGTCAAGCCACTGAGATTCAGCACTGATAATCTACAAAGAATGGGACGACAGACATGAGAAATTGATGGGTGACCAAGACTGACATAATAGTGACAAAGCAATTGCCTTTTACAGTATTGAGGTCTGAGTTGGCTCATTTTCACACTTGAAATGGGAAAAAAAAATAAACTGTATATGGTAGACACTTTGAATACAT
>JAGGAR010000258.1:0-12171 GCA_017657315.1 Termitomyces sp. K1Ag | reverse complement strand
AGGTGTAGACGCATTAGGATGATTGATGAAGGCTAGAATAGATAGGACTCGGAGGAGTGTCGTGGTATTTGGCGTAGAGCCATGATCTTGACTCACGCCGGACGGTATACATTGTGAGGGGACGTGGCATCGTAGAGCAAGCAAGTTTCTCAAGATTCTGCATAGCAGGACATGTGCATGAAGTGGAGGAATCACGAGCCATCGTTTGGTTGGACGCGAATTGAAGCCGTCCAACGCAAACAGACGTCGTCTAGCAAGTTACGTCACGGCGTGTCACTCCGATTCGGGTTTCCTTCTGTTTCTTTCCGCTCAGGCAACTTCATGAGCAATCTGGCATCTGCTTGATCCTCCCGCACGTATTTCAAATCACCATTGTATCAAGCATCCCTCAAATCTCGCGTTCTTTGCACTGTATTCTGCGCTGTTAATGGCTCAATTTTTCGTTACACTTAGGCAAAGGAGGTCTATTACATTTCCATAACAATGACTTCAATTGATTTTTCCCGGGTCTCTCTATGACAACAGACGACAGGATGACTGGACATGCCAGATTGCGCCTTATAGTGTAAGTTTAGCCACGGCCTTGTTGTTTCGATGCAAGAACCTGAAATGTAATGGTTGCAAACCTCATACACTTTGCGAAAGTGGTGGTGGGGCAATGGGAGTTGTTGTTCGTGGTGGATCCAGATGGCCTAAAGACCCAATAGTAAGAACTATAAGTGAACTGAATATGACAAGAACAAGGTTTACTTGCGCAGCCTTCGATGAAAGTTCAAGGGGAATCATTTCCTCGATCCGAGTCTGTAAAAACATTTTCTGCAATTTTGTTCGAGAGTTGAGTCTATGTGCATAAACAATCACTGGAGTGAATAAACCTTATAGAGAAATACAAAATTGACTTACGTTACCTACAGTAAGATTTTTGATCAAAGGCTGCATTTGAGCGCAATACTAGCCATGCTCACCAGCATCGAGTTGAAATATACTGGAAGAATAGAAAATGAGTAAGAGGAACAGAACCAATGCTCGAGGTCACAGACATTTTCCATTGACTAATTCAAAAACTGATCATGACTGCGCATCAGCATCATGGTGATTAGGAATATGAATCGAAGACATACATGAGTAAAGGATACTTGCATTAGGACTATGAGCAAGGTAGTACTGGAGTAGATGGGTGACAGCCAATAAAACATGCATTCAATATTGCTCACAACCAGAAGTGTACAGCCCGCCACGATGCTTGTCAGTAGTCCAATGCTCATACTGGTAGGTTATCAATGAAAATTCCACAATTAAATCAATTTCAAATATCTTGCCTGACAACAACCAGATGGTTGACTACATTTTGGGAGCTAAGGACACATTGTATGTCAAATCTCTTTGAGCAAAGCTAAAGAATGATGAGGGAGCTCACGTCTTGAATGTGATCGGCATCCCCTTCAGGAAGTATATAAGGGATGCACTAATAGACAAATCGCAGGTGATGATCATAGCCAAATGAACTGAGTATAAGTCCTGCCTCCGATGTGAGTTAGCATCTAGATACAAGTAGATATCCATACACGTGGCAGTCGTGCATCTAGAGTATCCAATGGGGGATTTCCGTATCTGGTGGATGGCTTAAGTCAGTGCTTTTGATAATCTAGAGTGAATTGACACAAACACTGAAGCACAGACAACTAGAGTGATGAATTACACGTTTGAATCAGAAAGACTAAAAGTAATCCAAAGTCGCCTCACAGAGTCCAGTACCTGGAAAGAGTTAGCAAAGACATCCAAAAGCAACAATATAAACTTACACAATTGGGCAAGAGATGCGATGAGCTGGGTGATCAGAATTTGAAACATGTGGAATACAATCAATTAATGCACACTTACTATGAATGCAACAATGGGTTTTTGCCATGGATGTCGATCACTGACTATACATGATTGAATAGAACACACAATGTCAAATGAACTATATAGTACTCACGACAATATACTCTCCGTACATAGAAGCTGACAAGATTTACGGTGACTTCATTTGGATCAGATAATCTGAGCGCACCTCTGAACCGCTGATGTGACGACCATCTTCATTATAGTTAATAAGAAGAGCAGTGAAACAAAAGGAATGAGTACACACCGTGATTGTTACAGCAATCTGCCAGTAGATCAACGTCCACATTCAACGTCCAGATTAAGTGATATATGACACGTACTGCAGTTTCACTAAAAGGAAACAGATCAGCATCCCTCACGGAGATCAATAGAATCAAATTCACAGAGTGAAGTTGAAGCCTGTTGATGTCTTCTCGGGCATCTTGCAAGCAACGTAGACGAAGTGCGTGGTCTGTAGCAAAGAGGCCAGATGTCCACCCTCCAGGATGCTAATATAACTTGGAATTCAGATTGCCAAAACAGAGCAACATATAGTACTCACAAAAGCACGACAACCTGGGTCACCGAACGATTGATCATTAATTGAGAAGGACATGGATGACAGACTTACTAGTGTTTTCAACAGCCTATGATCACCAGGATACTTGTGGAGGTAATACGCCGTTTGCGCCCATGCTGTCCCAAAAAGCCTGAGTGGTTGAAGTTAGAAAGGTGGGGAAAGAATTACAGTGAAATGCCCATACGCAAGGTTGACTATTATAGCTAGATTGCAGAGGAAGATCAGAACTTTTCGAATTGGGCCCATTGGTCGGATGCTGCACACCTGCAAGGAATGGTTCGTGAATTGTTGCTAGATTAGACATGGTTTATCTGTGGTGGATGAGTTTATGGCTGTTGAAGTTCTGTTCGTATGGCAGTGGGATCCAAGCCAGGGTCTTCTTAACTGCTGGACTGCGTGAAAAAACTTACCATTCTGAGCTCGAGATGTTTTTAGAATGAAGCAGTGTCGTCCATCCTCATCCATCACTGACAAAGTGCTATGACATAA
Organism: Termitomyces sp. K1Ag; assembly: GCA_017657315.1. Taxonomy (NCBI): domain Eukaryota; kingdom Fungi; phylum Basidiomycota; class Agaricomycetes; order Agaricales; family Lyophyllaceae; genus Termitomyces; species Termitomyces sp. K1Ag. The sequence continues at coordinate 9,236 of JAGGAR010000258.1, read as the reverse complement.
CTATTAAAGGACCTTACCCTTGGAACTATGCGGCACATTCTCTAATTGAGTCTATGAGTGCTCACTATCCTTTCCTTTGCAATCTGAACTGGAGGAAATTTGAAAGACATTTGAAGATGGAAACAGTGTTTCCTGGGTCCTAAACCCTGGCCTGCGGTATCTATTGATAGTACAACATTTAAAGAGATGAGACAGGAATACCATATCTAAGTACATCTTACTACATCAAACCATTGACATGGGAAGATATGCCTTCCTGGTGACCGACGAGGAGCACTTTCAGTTGATCATCACACTACCTAATTTTAACAGACCCCCATCGGGCAATGCCTTCAGAGGACCCATAAGCCAATGGCATTATTTTACCCAAGCCGTACATGAGCATGGGCATCTCTACATCATCTCCGCGACCACATCCAACACCTGCTCCATACAAGGGGGTGCCGGCTTCTAAAAAAAAAAACCAGGGTTGATTTTTTTTGGAGGGGGACTAACTAATTATAATCAGGGACATTTCCATATTACGAGGATGTCAAGATGATAAATTCTTAAGAATCTTGTCGAACTCTTTGGCTTTGTTTCATCAGTAATTTTGCAGATCTTTGATATTGAGATATATGGTGCTACCATCAGGCACACTCTGGTACATTTGGTACATTCTGTTAGAATATTATACCACATATTATAAGGCCTTATGCTGGAATAGAATCACGGGTCAAAATCCACAATTAGCTACATTTGGTATAATTTCGGTAGCTCATGGCACTTCTCATAGATTATCTTATAGAAAATGTATGTCAATCTCATCCATCATAACATTCTACTATCAGGTTAATCCACAGTCATGTTCTACATCTCTGGGCTTTGCTGGATTTCCATAAGTCACATTATAGTCAATTAAGTGCCTATTCAATTGCCTATTCAATGTACTACAACATTTGCGCTACATTACTAATTGGTCCGATAGATCAGTAATATGATCATGCTCCTTCGCGCCTCGCCCGTTGAATCTTGAGCTGGCTGAGCGCAGTGCGACTTGAAGCTTTGGCTCGAGCATGCTCTGGAAAGGCACGGCTGGAACAGAAATCAATAAAGTCACGGTAGTCCTCTCTCAAGTCCAATCAGACTCACCGATTCCACCAGTCAAGAAGGTCGTCAATTCGTTTCTTTGCTGCAGGTCCAGGAACATCTTCGAAGAAGTCGATTATGAAATTATACATTGACTCGTAATCAAGGCCATTGTGGATCTTCTTCCATGATGTTGCGTCGTTGAGTGAGAAATGCAACTAGGTTGTCATGCTCAGCCACAACTAATATCACGAAGGAACAGATGATCACATACCATTATTGCCGCATAGGCAATAGACCGAGGTGTAACAGCTTCGAGGTTGAGCTTTTGTGCATTGGAGCCTTTCGTCGCCATTGGTGAAGACCGGGTGATGGCATTTTCATCATCAATGTTGATGGCCACACGCTTTGCTGAAGATGGTGATGTAAAGATAGCACACCATGCCTATAAACAACGGTCAGCTCATAGAACACAACAGACAGCACGGTAGACACAACGCACCTTGACAAGCAAAGGACTTTGGAGGTACCCTTTCTCGAGGTCTTCCGGATCTGCTTTCCCGGCGTCTTGTAAAAGCAGGAGGCGTAAAACAAGCCGGCTGTGTCGAAATTTCCTGCACGTATATCGGCTCGTTGCCTAACACATCACAAGTTATCAGCAGATGTCACCAGGCAGCAATATAAACATACTCGGGGTCGTTCCAATCCTTGTCCGGAGGACATAGAGCTTGTCCAGTACTATTGCCATGGAACCCACGAGCAGCCTTATCATTGCTGGGACGTACAGAGTTGGGATACATGGTCACGATCCAGTCACATACACCACGCTTGCAAGTTCCAAGATCATCACCTCTGGCCTCATTGGCTCCACGTGTTAGCTTAGGACACAATGAGCTCAGGATAAGTTACTAATGAGACTGACATACCTTTGCACAATACTCTGAGAATACTTCCGTTGCTGCTGTGGACCATACTTTGAAGTTCGGAACGATCTTGACAAGTTCTTTGTAAGCTATAAAAGTACGAGCATGCCAGACACACAAAAATGAGCCAATGTAGAAAGATTAGAGATCAAACATACCCGCGAGCAATCTCTGAGTCAGCCTCAGTATCACTGTTGTCTTCAGAGTCCGAATCCGCCTGTGTATCTGCTTCTTTCTGCAGTTCATGAAGATCCTGGAAGAGGGTACACACACGGCGAATCCCTCGGCCAAGAGACTCAATTGTAACACTACAAAGTAATCAGTCAAGATATCACTATCAGAACATATACATACGGGCGCTTGCGAGAGGTCTTGTTGGCAAAGTCCTGGAGTTCTTCAATCTTGCGCTTGAGGCGTGCTACTTCTCCTGGCTCATCACTATGAGGATTTTCATCGCTGGTCGATGTGAGGGTAACTGAAGCTGTGGAAGGAGCCATGTCATACATCCATGCAGATCACCCCTCTAAATAATAAAACTGGGCCCACCATAGACGGAAGAAAATTTCAAGAATAAGGTGGAAAAACAAGATCGACAAACCATCTATCTCCGTTTGTGATCCACGTGACATATGAATTTTGAAACAAAATCCAAGTTATCTTCCTGGGGCTATAATTTGAATGCAATGTGTATATCTCAGACATTTCTCATATACCTAGGCAACATCCTGGAGCATAGAAACCTTGACTATCTCTTGATGTTAATTTTTTGGGGAAAATTCTATTGTCTTCAAGTGGCCATGTCACATTGTCACACATTATCACCATTACATCATGCCCATCTAGCCGGGCGATGTTACCGACGCTACCTTCAAGTGTTTGATTTACTTATTGCAATCTGGGACAACTCGGTCTTGACTTGGTCACATTTCTACCACCGTCTCATGTTGCGCTGTCGGTCAATATACACTGTTGTTCTTCTATGTGCTCTGACCTTGATTCTCATGAAATATGCTTGTGGCGGCAGGAACTGCAAATTTGAGGCTTCCACTGTTGGCAGCCAGACTGTACATTGTTCACATTGTCAGAAGTGGCAAACATTTCAAGAGCAAAGTGCTATTTGCCGATGTGAGCATGCAGCTACACAAAGTGCAAAGAAAGCTGCTAAAAAAGCCAAGGGAAATTTAAAGCAAAAGCAAAATCAAGTGCGTCAAATATGTCTTTCACTGACTGTCTGACTTATTCTACTTTAGAACTGTGTTGATGCTAGCAATGGTCCATCACTTTGTCCTGAAATTGAGATGGGTAATTCATGCTATACTCCACAATCATCTTCACCACCGCCTCCAACATTGGCTCCTACCTTTGAGCCCCGATCCCCATCACCTCAACCAGCATCTCAACTCCCCATCCAACTCCCTATTGTTACCCAATCTGGATGTCCTTCTCGGCAATGTACACAACCCCGGAGAGTGCCAGATGTACTTCCAACACCAGCACCTCCTTTGCACAATCTGGTAGATGAGCCTGAGCCTGCACCCAGGTTGTTGCCTCGTGTGTGGCTTATAGTCTGCAATACTCTCAGGACAGCTATTAATGCCTTTGGCATCTCTTGTGAATATCCTCACCGTCCATCATATGATCCAGAGTCAGTTGTCTTGCCATCGGATCTCTCCAACTCACCTCTTTCCTTTAGAAATGCTTGCCAAGCATCACTTTTTCCTTACCACCACCCTGGCCCTTTCCCAACATGTCTATATATTGCTTAATGGCATTCTTTAACTCTGGTAGTACCACCAAGTCTGCTGCTGAAGCCAACCGTCTCAATAAAGAAGTTCTTCGAGCCCCCAATTTCAATCTTGCAGACCTTGTTGACTTCAATGCTCCTTCGTGAAAATCAACGTTTAGATGAGGCCTTGAACGATCCTGAAAAATCACCATTTCTGCGCCAATTCAAGTCACACACACTTCAGATTGATGTTCCATCTGGCCGAAAGAACATATCACCGTCAAAATTCAGTGTTCCTGGCTTGCTCTATTGATCTATCACCTCCATTATTGAGGCAGCATTTCATGATCCACTTGCACACCTTCTCCACCTGTCACCATTCAAACTCTTCCATGTGTCACCCATCACTGGAAAGGAAGAGCGTATCATGGGTGAACTATATACATCAGATGCCTTCATCGCTGAGCATGACCTTGTGCAACGATGTGCACCAGTCCCACCTGACAACCCTCACTGCAAACTTGAGAAAGTCATTGCAGCACTCATGTTCTCATCTGACACAACACATTTGACAAACTTTGGGACAGCGAAGGCATGGCCAATCTATCTTATGCTGGGGAACTTGTCAAAGTATTTGCGTGGCCTTCCTAATTCAGGGGCAATGCATCATCTTGCCTACATTCCTGCGGTATGTTGATCATTGTATTGATCATTGTTTCCCTAGTCTTTCAAATCAACTGACAGATATGCAGCTGCCAGATACCTTTCAGGACTTTGCATCAACTATACATGCTAAGTGGAAGACTCAAAAAAAGGGGATCACAACTCATTGTTGACGTGAACTGATGCATGCTGTTTGGGACTTTCTTTTTGATGAAGAATTCATGCATGCATATATTTATGGCATAGTGATTCAATGTGTTGATGGGGTTGAGCGCCGCATTTATCCACGGCTGTTTACATACTCAGCAGATTACCCAGAGAAGTAAGTTTTTCTGCATTCCATGTATTCACCCCTCATGACCTTTCATTATACAGAGTTCTTCTAGCTACTATTCGTGATAAAGGGCTTTGTCCTTGCCCACGTTGCCTTGTTCCCAAGACAAGGTTGGACCAACTGGGAAAGGCTCGAGACATGACAATACAATCTTGGCTCTATGATTTAATGATCAACAAAGTTCAACAAGCACGTAAGGTCATCTATACTTTGGCCCAATCAATTACTGGGACTCATGTTGAGGAATTGTTGAGGGATAGCTCATCAGTTCCAACTATTGTATGTGGTCACTGACTTTCTTCTGAAGACATCTCTGACCTTTGATCACTAGAATGCTTTTGTTACATCTCCATTCAGCATCTCAAGGATCTTAGTTGTTGACTTACTGCATGAATTTGAGCTTGGAGTTTGGAGGACAACATTTAAACATCTCATTCACCTCTTGTATGCTGCTTCTTCCCATGGAGAACTAGTAACCGAGCTTGATCGCAGGTATGGCAACCATCTCATCATCAGGATATTGACTCATGTTTCCCAGGTACAGGCAGACACCCACATTTGGTCGTGACACTATCCATTGCTTTGCTACCAATGCTTCAGAGATGAAGAAATTGGCTGCTTGAGATTTTGAAGACCTTCTCCAGGTGTGTAGTAACTGTGCACTATCCTCATTGCTTTTGATCCATTGTATTCTCAAGTGCTCAATTCCAGTGTTTGAGGATTTGCTGCCAGAGCCTCACAACAAGAGGCTTTTGAAGCTTTTATACCAAACAGCAGAGTGGCATGGGCTGGCAAAGGCACGAATGCACACGGAATCCTCACTTAATCTACTAGAAACACTCACAATGGAGTTTGGTCAGCTTCTCTGTGAATTTCATGATCTTACTTGTTCTATCTTCAACACGGTTGAACTTCCAGGAGAAGCAGCAGCTCGTATCCGTCGAACAAAACCCACACATTCAGACTCAGCTGCTGTGAACTCTACATCTTCCCATTCCACTGCGGCTGCACCAGGATCTTGGCGCACACAAGATTTGAATTTGAACCTGTACAAACTTCATGCTCTTGGTGACTATGTCTCATATATCAGGACATTTGGAACAGCAGATTCATATTCTACACAACTGGTGAGTTTCTCATGTCAATTGGACAGATCAATCCTTGATGATGGATGTTGTAGGGTGAACTTGCACATTGTCTGGTCAAAATGCTGTATGCACGGACCAACAAGAAAGATGCCCTCAAGCAAATTGCAAACCAGGTCAATCACCGTGAAACCTTGGGTAGTGGCCATATTACATCCCCAACTCTTGAAGATTCCAATTCTACACCTACCACCTCTGACATACATCATGTCATCTCAAACTTGCGAAGGAACCCTGCGAACTTATTTGAGTTTGTTGCTCAACAGCCCAATAGTACACAGGACCCAGCAAAAATAGTGAGTATTCATGATGCCTCCGCTGTCAGTCATACTGACTGAAGGACAGAATTTCATACCCAAACTCCAAGAACATCTACTCGCCTGCCTTCTGGGCTGGGATTTCAATGGCAATGATCATGAAGACTTTACTGGTGAAGACCTCAATAATATTCTAATTGTGGACAACAAAATCTATTCTGTACAGACACTTTGTGTCAACTACACAACATATGACATCCAGCATGACTTCAACACCATCAACCCTCGGACCCACCCCTTTGTCATCCTTCATTCACCTGAAACTACACCCAATGCCCATCCTTTCTGGTATGCTCAAGTGCTAGGTATATACACTGCCACTATCATACACAAGGGTCCTCAGTCTCACAATCCTTCTGAATGACACCACATGGAGTTTCTCTTTGTTTGCTGGCTTGGTACAGAGCCGGGCTACCAACCAGGTCATCGATATGCTAAACTTCCAAAGGTGGGTTTCGTCCCTGAGAAAGACCCTTACGCTTTTGGATTCCTGGACCTGTCTCTTGTCATTTGAGGTGCACACATTATTCTGGCATTTGCATCTGGCAAAACATCCGAGCTTCTAGCTGCTCGACATACTATTGCTCACCCCACAGATGACACCAAAGACTGGTTAAACTTCTATGTCAATATGTGAGTGCTAATTCTGCAATCAGAGATCCACTACTAACAATTTGAAACTAGTTTTGTTGACCATGACATGCTCTTTCGGTACCTAGGGATTGGCATTGGACACCTCGATCCAATTATTGATGATGACAACTTGATCAGCAAGGATGGCATGGAAATTGATGGCATCGCTGACCATGGACCTGATGATGGGACAGACATGCTTGTATGGCACCCTGAAGATATTCACAGTGACGACAAGGATGAGCAAGGTGGAGACGAGGATGGGGATGAGGATCATTATGGATATCAACATGAGGATCAAGATGAAGAGGAGGAGGAGGAGGAAGAACTATATGATGAGGATGAGGATGATGTAGGCTATGATGACTTGTAGTCGGCCAACTGGTGTAGTACTTGAAATCAAATAGAATATCTTGGATTCACTGTAAAACATTGTAATACACATAAAATATTTTAGCTTTACTGTAAGACATTGTAATCCACATAAAATATTTTAGCTCTATTGTAAGACATTGTAATCTACATAAAATATTTTATTTGTGGTACCATGAGCAACAATATGTCTTCCTTATCATATTCCTATGTAGTCTGGTACAATTATCCTATTACATTATATTCCAATACAATTTGTTATAATTCATGGTCTGGGATTATCAAGCATGGCCAATTGTTGCACTGGCATATCACAGTTGTGCAGATTTACTGATGTTGTAATTGCTATTTCTTGAGTTCCTATTGGTCTGTAAATTGAAAAAAACCCTTATCAGTTGTCACAGCAAGTTCTATGCAGGGGTGACAGGCCAGGACTGGAAGATTGAGAAACTGATTAATAGTGAGCACAATGACTCAATGTCAGGGAATTCAGGATAACTGGATGTCTGTGGTTCAGTATTAATATTAGTGTGTAGCTAGGTAATATGTACACACTTGGATGTCTATGGTTTCCTGGCTCAAACAGGCCTGGCTTGGCCTGGCTGACAGCCTGAAGCCGGGCCTGGCACATCACTAGACAAGAAATTGTACTACTGTGTCACATGTGTGGCACTCCAGCACTATGCAGTTGCAACAATCAGGGCATACTCAGTGTAAGGGGGTTAGCAACTTGGAAAACAATACTGCAGCTGCATTTATAAAGAATAATTTATTATAAAATTGTTTAGAAAAATGGCTTTGATTTTTCTTGATTTGGTCTCCTACTAGAATTTATTGTTATATGATCAACATGGCAACATCATCTGTGTCTTGGCTCCTGTCCATGGCTATAATATAACTTACTCTGGTGAGTGACTCATTGAGTTTGGTGATCACTCATCACTGATGGTATTCAATGAGTTGAAAACTTGACAACTGCTGCCTGTGTGAGAACTTTGCAGAAGTTTGAAACAGAAGGTAAGCAAGACCAACTAAGATATCCTATTATTGTCATGTAGACACCATCAATTGCCTGATCCTAAGAGTGAGTGAAATACTATATCACAAGAGCCAGCTACAGGAAGGCACATGTGGCCAGGATAAGAAATAAGCCTCAATCAAGAAAAATTTATGGGGTTATTGACTGATGGTGAATATTATTGATATTCCATGTGGTGAAGAAGCAGCCTTAGTGGAACTCCAGACCCTTGTACATCAAAGTGAGTTTTGCCATGTCAGACATTGACCATGCATCTATGGAATTGGGTGGTGTGTTTTCTTGCATAGGAAGGTACCACTTGACTTCAACATCTTTTCAGTGTTGATTGTAGCTGCCCATCAAAAGCATCAAGCAGTGTCCTACCAAAAATATGGGACAACAGGGGCAGATTCCCATTGAAATGTTGTGTAATGTTGCTCTTTAGTTCTTAACAGAGGTTGCTAGCTGATTCTGCTTAGAAACCACAAAGCCTGCATCAAAGGTTTGCAGTGGGACCAGACTCTGTAACCCACAAACAAGTACTAAATTTTTTTATCATGGGAACTGGTTTTCTCATATGAGGTTTTCAGTGATTGGGATCACAAATCATTTTTGTCTTCTGCCCATGTGCATGGACTACATGTGCCATCACCAGAAAGTGTGGGATGTGAGTCAGGTAGATCAAACAGGTGGTTAGCGAGGAAGTGAGAGATAAGGGCACAAGTCCACACCCATGCAACCTAATCTTTGAGCTTGTTGTAGCTGTCCACCAGGCATTGTCCTGCATGCATCAGAAAATTGTTAGAAGTGAAAAGAAAAATGACAGGGATTTAAAAACTCACTATTTGTGTGAAGACAGTCCAGATTAGAGACCAGCAGAATGGAAAAGAGTGCTTGAATGAGGGGCTCAGCAGAGCCACAGCAAAAAACAAGGGGTGCAAGATCTGGTGGCCCAGCCAGTCTGTAAGGGCAACCTCTGGAGGCTATGGCTCAATCACACAGCTGGCAGAGGGAGATCCAAAGTATATTCAGTACTG
>JAGGAR010000256.1:0-12319 GCA_017657315.1 Termitomyces sp. K1Ag | reverse complement strand
GGCCCTGAAGGCTGAGCATGTGTGGTGGGATCCTCCTCGCTAGGAATTTACTTGAATGATCGATGGCGTGACGATACCTCTCCAGCAGACACGCCTTCACCACCACCGCAAACAGCGAGATTCCTGCACCGGTCCAGAAAAGGCTGCGCCATCCCGGTGACATCTCAGGCATGAGCCGCAGGTTGATACACGCCGTGAGGAGGTACCCGACTGCGTATCCCTGTTGTAGGACACCACTGGTGAGACTGCGAGCTTCGACGGGTAAATTCTCGAGAGCCGTAGACACAGCCAAACGCCATATTCCGCCCATTCCGATCCCGAAGAGCGATCACAACGTCAGGAACTGGCTGAATGCGTTGACGAAGCCGCCGTCGAGTTGGAGGATCGCGACGAGGATCAGGTTAGCGGTGAGGGTCCCTTTGCGCCCGAATTGGTCGGACAGGATGCTGAAGATGACCTAGGATCGCTCAGTGTCAGCGAGGTTTGAGGGATGTGGGAACGTACGTCGCTGGCGGCTCGAGAGGGTGATAGCGGTGGTCTAGACGCGAAAAAGTTAGTCTCGCGTGGTATGATACAAGGAACGACGGACCATCGTATACGTGTAGACTCGTTGAACTGGACTTGGAGCTGTGACACGCTGAGTGACACACTGAGAAAGTCGATCGCATCCAAGTCCATGCGAGCCATCTGCAGAAAGCCACAATCAATGGTCAGCCCTGCAGGGTTGAACAGGCTTTGGCGACGTACCCTGAGAAAAACTGAGCCCACTGGACCCACGTCAGACCGAGGAAGACTTCAAGCAATGGACGTGCTCGAGCACGCTGTTTTCGATGCGGGACGAGGTTTTGCAGGAAGTAGGGCGCCATGGTGGGGAAAGGCAGGAGGAAAGCCAAAAGTCAGAGACAGTAGTTTGAAGTAGCGTGAGAATTCCTCGAGTTCAACCAAAGTTCAACTTATTTTCTTTTTCTCCGTCCCGAGGTCTCTCCTCGTTCTGCCTTCGAATCCTGGTGCCTTCCATGTGAAACGCAACTTGACAAAAACGTTTCCTTGTGTGTAATAACTTGAATCTTGAATCGTCTTGTAATATCTATTTCACTATGTCTCCGAGTCTCCTCTTCAAAGGGAACGACACGTTCTATGTGTCCATTCGACCTATTTACACTCTGACACCTGTGCTAACCCTTCGAAGAATTGCTCCTCGGTTGCCTCACGGTATTACATCCTCGCAGCGATGACATTCTATGGTTGACGGACACTGGCAATGATCATGATAGACGTCCTGTAGTCTCGCATGACTTGACAAGAACACTTACTTGCATAGTAGTCGTAATCTTGTCTTGTGGCCCGGGATCTTCAATCCTCATCTCAAACCAGGTTGAGCACAAGTTCTCACCAGTACCCACAACCCCTCACGAACCTCGACGTACCACCATGGCTTACTCATCGTTATGTACGCTGTTTCAGTCTCTCTTCCTCCTGGGAAAGCACCCAACGAACACAAACACGAGAAGCCACTGCTACCGCAAGGTGCCACCACAGAATGTGCTGAGTTCACACGGTAACCCTAAGCCTGACTGAGCGCACATACACAATCATGATCTCTTCATTTGTGCATGTGTGTGCCAGTGCGTGTGTCTTATCCTGGTGGCTGCCCCTCTGAGCTCACACGGACGGTTGATCTGAGACAGCCTCATTCTCAGTCCGGATACAAACATCATGATCTCTGTATGAATGTGTGGGCATATCTTATCCACTTCCCGGGGCCTCTACCCGCTTATCATTACTTCGTACTGACCCTCAACCCGCCTCCCAAGACGCTGCACATATTTGCTGGGCATGGATATGACACTACAGTATGATTACCTACGTCCTCTCTGTAATACATACATGATAGACAAGAGTGTATAATAACAACTTGGAGTTGAGACACTACATGCACAGTCGTCCTTATCTCTAGCCATGCCATCGATAATCATGGACAGTGACTAATGCCATTCATTTCTAGGGACATCTTCAGTCTGGTCAAGCAATGGTCAAGCAGCTTCTAGGAGCAAAGGAGGGCTGTGTCATCCTTTCATCTACTTGTGCTTAGCATACGTTGATGGTCTAGTTTACTCAGCTTCGCTCGTATTAATCTGGAGCAATCTATGCATTCAACCCTCCAAACACCTGGGCTCAACAAAAGCATCTTACAACCCATCACATGGTTTGGGGAGAGTCGAAAGCCCAGTAATGGTTAATCCATACAGGAATGTTTTTGTCTCCAAATATATAAACATGATGGGCCCACTATGCAAGTATCACATGTTGTTGAATACTTGATTTCCCTGGTTCTAAACATTGATACCCAAGGCACAAACTTTAGTGCACTCCACTCCTTCTCTACCTCGTCTTTCCTCATTCCTACACCTAGACTCAATCCTCCTTGTATTTGCTGCACCTCTCCGTAACTGTGTTCTCTTGCCCTCGCATAGTGTCTCTCCTTGGCATAACAGCGACATTTTCTCAATTGAAAAATCAATATGTTGATCTCACACATGCAGAGAAGTCAAGTATCCTTCTGGTGGTGTACCTAGCCAGGGGCAGGACATGATAACATTTCTACCTGGAATGAAGAGCTGGAGGAAAGACTGATCAGATGAGTATGACACAGCCTTGAATGAAGCTTCAACTTGGAAATCTCGGCTCAATGATTCATTCTGTGATGGCTGGATGCCCAGGTCTATTAAACAAGATCGCGTGAAATCGAAAATCATATTGTTGAACGTGAAAAAAGAAGTACATTTAGAGTGATCAGACAGATGCTAATACAGACATGTTCTGAGCGAGCCCGTTCTGTGCAAGTCTGTTCCCAGTTCCAGAAGCTAACTTCATGTCAAAGGACTGTAAAATGGATGGAATGCAGGACTCACGGATACCACAGAGAGCAGCGTTCAAGGTAGAATTCTGGATAGTTTTGCGCATGATGGTTGGGAGAATGTTTCCCATAGAAGAAATGAGGTAGGCAACTAAACCTGAGATATGAGCAGTAGCCTATGTTGTGTGAGTTATAACTGATACGACAAAGTATATCATCTCTGATGCCTACCATGGAAGTTCCAGAGGCAATTCCCAAGGCCTGATTTTTTAAATGTCAATTGCATGTTGGCATGCCATTCAGCCTTTTTCCTCACCGTAGGTCCACCGATATATGCGCTAACGATGTTCTCACCTGGAGCAAAGAGGGAAACGACTGAGCCATAGTTGGAGAATGAGGCTCGGCAATCAGTAATATTGCTTGCGCCGACAATGATGGCACTAGCAACACGAGAAGGTGATGTGGTGTTTGCATCTATGTTGCTGTTTCCAGCTGCAGCCTGAATATTGTCAATTAGAACTGCGGGGAACATCGAGGACATATTACTACTTACAACTACATGGACTCCAGCTGCCGTGAGCTAAGTATGAGTCAAAACATGAGTGCTCAGTAGTTCATCAGTAGGAGGAAAGGTATACGTTGAGAACAGCATTATCCAATGGGGGTGGATAGACCATTTGCCATCATAGCCAGCGATATGACTGAGGGATGACCAGAGGTTTTAGCCTCAGTGCTAACCCAGTTGAGTCCAGATATCCTTCACCATCTAAATTAGAAGTATCTTGACGATGTAGAAATTTTTTTTACACATCAGAAATAAAACCTGTGCTATTGGGATAAGAAAGCTGAAGACTTCACTGCTATGCCTGAAGGATCGGAAAGCTCACCCGTCATCAGCCATAACCTTGACAGCAATGAGTTGGGCCGCCCGTGCAATGCCAACAGAGCTGCCCCCGGCAGTGCCACTGGAGATGACGAGATCATGGGTACAAAAAGAAGCCAAGATGAATGGATAACTGACGCAACATGGGTTCCATGGCCATTTTCATCTATTGACGTATACCCACCAAAGGTAGTACCCCATCGTGCACGGCCACCAAACTCGATCTGAAAGCACAATCTCAATTTGAGGTAAAGAGACATGCACATACTTCGAGACTTAACGTGCTCGATGTTAATACCTTGCACATTGTGCATGAAGCAAATCAGGTTTTCTTGATTTCCAGCAGAAGGATACTTACCAGTATCTACAGAAGAAATGGAGATAGAATCAATGCATGTTCCGCCTTGAATGGTGAGTGAATGAGCACTCACCAACGACATAGATATCAACCCCGGCCCCGGCGGTCGATTCATAGATGAATGTAAAGTTGAGAGCGCTAGTCTTCACTGAGTCCAGATCATGGACCTGATAGCTCACGACATACCCAGCGTTCTGATTGGTCAGTTTGCTTTTAGAGCTCAAACGAGCAAGTCCCCAGGGAGCATTGTTCCTTTGGAAGCATGCATCAACACACATTTCAAGCTGAGGATGGAAGAAAATCAAACTGGGTGGCAACCATTGAGGTGTGTACGACACCATCCTCAGTGATTGATTCAATGTCACGATGTGCACGGAGTCTATTAATCTGTCCTTCACTGAACTCGCCTTACAATTCAACTAGAGTCAAGAGAGGTTCATCCCACTAAAAACGACAGAGCTCACCTGCAAATCCATTGATGATTGTCCAGTTGTAAGTTGTGGCAATGTTCATGGTGTCGAGGAAGGACAACTGGTCCACTCCAGGTTTAAGTTGGACAATGAGTCTTCCTGAAGTCTCACCATTGACCCTCTCCACCGGGACCAGAGATCGGTCCGGTACAGCGATCACTGGTGCAAGGAAGGTGATAGCAGCGGCTACGACAGTATACAAACGCATCTGAGGGAGTTCGACAATAGGAATGGCCGTGAAGGCGTCAAGCTCGTTTCGCTCACCTTTATACCAGGCGCAAAATGGTCATGGCTTTTGATCCTTGACCCAGTTGTATGGCAAATGTGAGAAGTCTGGGCAAGTATCCTTCTTCAATGGCTGAAATATCTAGCACCTTCACTACTCCACACGAGGTCAACGTTTTTACGTCATCCTAGAAAGTTGAATCATCCCCAGGATAGGTCTTCTGACCAGCTTTCTCAGCCAGTGTAGAATGTGACTTGCCGTAATACTTGTGGTGAGAGGAGAGATAGAAATTTGGTAGAGAGAACCGTGCCATGATGCGCTGATCCAAGAAATAGTTGAGATAAATTAGGATACCAAGGACTTCTTTTAGTGGGCCTGGCCAGCACCTAAGTGAATTGCAATCATATTGCTAATCCATTTTCAATCCACTTCAATGCTTGAGTTAACATGGGGCCTAGGCATTCCCTTCTCGGATAACCTATGAACCTTAAAATTTTAATATGAATCACCATCGTGCAGAGTCACATGCAATGCACGTCCTCCGATATACCACTAGGATGTCCCAGGAAGCCCAGAAAACAGTCCAGAATTCTACGAGGATGACAGTGTGAGTTAGCTGGTGAGGCCTCATGACCACTCTACTGGGAAACCAGAATTCTCATTAAAATGATTCAGCACCAACGTTTCCCCAGCGTACTTCTAGAAGCTCTATAGAGGACATTGTTCTATGAGCTTCAAGAATCCTGAGCAATCTATTGCGGAAACACTGTTTCTCCTTCTCCTTTCGTCATGGTCATGGTCATTATCGCCGCCGGCCCAGGCACCACCTCATCATCAGCAGGGAGAAAGCGGTCAGGAAGTAAGTTACTGTAAGTGTCCACCGTCCGTGACCATGAAATTCAGAAAGAGAAAGAAACAAAGAGGGGAGGAGGGTGCCGCTGATGTTCCATCCCACAGTTGGATGAGTTCCTCTGATAGTACGTCCTTGAGCTGTTCTATTCCTTTCTTCCTGATTCAAGAACACAGCTGTCTCCAACGATACAACTCAAGGATTCATAGCCACTTCTCTACAGCAGCACAATGCCTTGACCGTGACAGCACCTTTAATTTATCCTCACCGCAATACGCTTTCCCTTGTAATATATCTCCTCTTGCATCAACATAAGTGCGTTCGCTGCGTTTACCTAAAGCGACTTTTCAACGTGTTGGGTAGTCTTGTAGAAGCGCAGGTAGGAGTTTTAAGCCAAGGTCTCCTGAGTCCTATTCCTGTCTCATACTTAGGTTAGAAGGAAAACATGCTCGAACTAATTTGAAAGACTCCCATGGGTCATGTTCACGTATGCAGATGACGACCATCGATGCCAATGTTCCAAATGAGTAGATTCCACTCTTCTCTGATCCAATTAGCGGGGTGTCCAGGAAGCTGGATTGGTATCTGAGACGCCATACAAATGCACTAACAGGTAGGCCATTCCCGATGAGCCTGTATGTAAGCTTAATCACCTTCATGTTCTTAGTACTACAAAGGGAATCGGAGAACATATCAACCAACTGCATCAGTCTTTTTGTATTGCTGCTGCTAGTGTAGATCTGGGGTCGCGGCTCACACGAGGGATGAGCTAGCTGAATTGGTGAGTGCGGACCTTGTAGTGAACTAGCCAAATATGAGTAAGGACTTACTGAGGAGTTCAGTCGCTGGATGACGGACGAATCACCGTTGAATTTGAGTAGCTTTGTGCGGGTTTGATTCTCAGTGATGTGACAGGAAGAGAAATCTATATGTAGTTGTTGACGCTTTCATGGGCAGTGAGTAAGATGGCAAGTGGCGTAACCTTGGATGTATCGATAACGCGATTACAGTAATATGAATACTGCGAATGCTGATGCGTGAAGGTCCAAAAGAGTTCCCCCAAATCAAAATCAAAATCCGTCTGAGAGGTCAATGCGCTAATTGTACATACTTATGGTCAAATCGGAGGGATGCTGAATAAGATAGGGCCGAACTTTGCCGAATAGAGACTTGTCATCAGAATCAGATGGTCAAAAACGCTCAACAGTGAGAGAGTGAAAGAAACCCTCGTGTGACTGAAAAAAACTATGAACCGGTGAATGTCCGGACTGATATGAGGGAAGAGATGACAGACTATAGTGATAGCAGTCGAGGGTAGTGTTCGGACTCGTTACAACTTGCGGTCCGATCAGGCGTTTTGGTTGATGAGGGTAGAATGAGAACTGGTTGGATAGTATGAGAGAGAGAGAGAGATGGGAGAATGAAAACCAGATAAACAAAACTCACAGTACGTACATACTCTTTCCACCAAGTCACCCCTCACCGAGTAGTCCTGAGGGACTCAAAAGATGACATCCACTGTAGATTCCTCGTTTCGTTACTATCCTCACTGATTCCTACAACGAAACGAAATGGCAGAGATCAAGTTTACCGAGCTGAACACGTGCCTTAGTCATGAGTTTGAAGGTTCAGTCAGTGCTGGGAGTGAGAAGGGTATTGATATTGGACGTACAGAATTGTCAGACGTCGTCCGATATACTGGCTTATATATCCTGCAATTATTCAGCCTCTGTCACCAGGGAATGGAATCAGCGCTCATGGATCGGATAACCCCTAGATACACTTTGACTTACGCAACGGCTCCCTGAAAATCGAGATGAGAGTTAATATTAAAGGTAAGTAATTGTGGAAACGGAGATGGGGTGCCATGGTACATATGCAGTTTCTGATGATTGTAGCCGCAGTAGCAGTGTCTGCCGAAAAGTTCTTGTATTGTTGAAGGTACGTGGGATAGAGATCCTAGTGTAGGAAATACGGAGAAGTGAGTAGTCCCAAATCGGCGGTTCGCAGGGACACACATACTTGAGAGCTGTGGGACAGGAAGTTGAAACCTATGTTTATGCGCAGTATGATGCAGTATGATCAGCTAAATGGCTGGCTAGGTAGGTGCCACGCCACGTAGAGGGATAGCGAAACGAAAATGTACCAGTCATCAGGAGAACAGCATATACGCACAAAATCCAATGACGCTTGAGCGCTTGAGCATCTCCCCGGACTCCTTAACGAACACCCTCATCTTCTTTCCCATCGAAGTACCCTTCACTTTCTCAATCACCTTCGCTTTCAAAAACACCTCTCCAGCAGACACACCCTCACCACCACCGCAAACAGCAAGATTCCTGCACTAGTCCAGAAAAGGCTGCGCCATCCTGGAGACGTCTCAGGCACAAGCTGCAGGCTGATACACGCCACAAGGAGGTACCTGACTGCGTATGCCTGTTGTAGGACTCCGCTCGCGAGGCCATGGGCTTCGACGGGCAGGTTCTCAAGCGCGGTGGAGGCAGCGAGACCCCAGGGCCCCATATCCTGCCCATGCCAATACCAAAGAGAGAGCGGCAGGCGAGGAATTGGGGGAAAGGTGTTGACGAGGGGTATTCGCGCCCGAATCAGTCAGAGAGGATGCCAAAGATGATCTAGGATTGCTCAGTGCCAGGATGTGGGAACGTACAGCACTGGCGGCACAAAACAAGAGTGTGAGGGTGATAGCGGTAGTCTAGACGTGAAAAGGTTAGTCTCACGTGGTGTGATACAAGGAACGACGGACAATCGTATGTGTAGACTCGTTGAAGTTGAACTGGACTTGGTGATCAAGCTGTGACATGCTGAGCAATACACTGGAAAAGTCGATCGCATCCAAGTCCATGCGAGCCATCTGCAGAAAGCCACAATCAATGGTCAGCCCTGCAGGGTTGAACAGGCTTTGTTGACGTACCCTGAGAAAAACTGAGCCCACTGCACCCACGTCAGACCGAGGAAGACTTCAAGCAATGGATGTGCTCGAGCACGCTGTTTTCGATGCGGACGAGGTTCTGCAGGAAGTAGGACGCCATGGTGGGGAAAGGCAGGAGGAGGGCCAAAAGTCAGATTGACAGTAGTTTGAAGTAGCGTGAGAATTCCTCGAGTTCAACCAAAGTTCAACTTATTTTCTTTTTCTCCATCCCGAGTCTCTCCTCGTTCTGCCTTCGAATCCTGGTGCCCTTCCATGTGAAACGCAACTTGACAAAAACGTTTCCTTGTGTGTGATAACTTGAATCTTGAATCGTCTTGTAATATTTATCTTCTCTTTCACCACCTCGTCTCCTCTTGAAAGGGAACGACACGTTCTATGTGTCCATTTGACCTATTTACATTCTGACACCTGTGCTAACCCTTTGAAGAATTCCTCTTTGGTTTCCTCACGGTATTGCATCTTCACATCGATGGGTTGACAGACCCTGGCGACTTGATAGATGTCCTGGAAGTCTCCATGATCTATCAGTAATAGCTCCGAACTTGTCTTGTGGCCCGGGGTTTTCAATCCCCATCTCAAACCGGGTCGAGTACAAGTTCTCACCGGTACCCACAACCCCTCACAAACCTCGACGTACCGCCACGGTTTATTCATCGCTATGTATGAACACGAACACGAGAAGCCACTGCTATCGCAAGGTGCCACCACAGAATTTGTGCTGAGTTCACATGTTAACCCTAAGCCTGACTGAGTGCACATACACAATCACGATCTCTTAGTTCGCGCATGTGCGTGCCAGTGCACGTATCTTGTCTTGTGGCTGCCCCTCTGAGCTCACACGGACAGTTGATCTGAGACAGCCTCAGTCTCAGTACGGATACAAACATCATGATCTCTGTATGAATATGTGGGCATATTTTATCCTGTGGCTGCCCTCAGTACGTTTTTCTTTTCTTCTCTTTACATCACATCACACGCTCTGTCATGATACACGCTCTACCCCGACACCATTCCCATTCCACGGTCAACTTTTTCAGCTCTGGTGTCAATTACAAGTAACTCTGGCTTGATTATCAATTATCACTTAGGATGCTGGCCGGGGTGATAACTTGAATGATAGCCGTTAACCACCGACATATACTCTGCCCGCTGATCATTACTTCGTACTCACCCTCGACCCACCTCCCAAGATGCTGCGCATATTTGCTGGGCGTGGATATGACACTATGGTACGATATCCTTGTTGGGCGCTTCAGTCAGTCAGGCACTGGTACAGCATTGCTTAGATTCTCGCTACGTACATGATAGACAAGAGTGCATAATAGTAACTTGGAGTCGAGAGGCTACCAGCTCATTTACATGGACAGTGACTAGTCTTCAGTCTGGTCAAGCAGCTTCTAGGAGAAAAGGAGGGCTGTATCATCCTTTCATCTACTTGTGGTTAGCGTACGTTGACAGTCTAGTTTATTCAGCTTCGCTCGTATTAATCCGGAGTAATCTATGCAGCTCTAGCGATTATCAGAACTCTTCTGGCCACGTTAAATCCCACTGTCACTGAGCGCTTCACAGTTTTTGAAGCCAACATGCGATACTTGCGTAGTGAGTGCATCACGTTTATATATTTGGAGACAAAAACATTCCTGTATGGATTAACCATGACTAGGCTTTCGACTCTCCCTAAAGCATGTGATGGGTAGTAAGATTCTTTTGTTGAGCCCAGGTGTTTGGATGGTTGAATAAATGAATTACTCACTAAAAGACCCACACCTGAACGAGGTACATTTGAATACTTGATTTTCCTGATTCTAAACATCGATACCCAATCCATGAACTTTAGTGCACTCCATTCCTTCTCTGCCTCGTCTTTCCTCATTCCTACACCTAGTGTTCTCTTGCCCTCGCATAGTGTCTCTCCTTGGCATAACAGGGGCATTGCCTCAATTGAAAAATCAATATGTTGATCTCACACATGCAGAGAAGTCAAATATCCTTCCGGTGGTGTACCTAGCCAGGGGTGGAACATGATAACATTTCAAGGAGCTGGAGGAAAGACTGATCAGCTGAGTATGACTCAGCCTTGAATGGAGCTTCAACTTGGAAATCTCGTCTCAATGATTCATTCTGTGATGCTGTCTATTAAACAAGATAGTGTGAAATTGAAAATCATATTGTTGAACGTGTTACATGAAAAAAGAAGTAGATTCAGAGCAATCAGACACATGCTAATACAGACATGTTTTGTGAGTGTTAAGACGACACTGTTTGGTTCTGAGCGAGCCCATTCTGTGCAAGATAGGGCGTAGTCGCAGTAGAAGCTGACCTCATGTCAAAGGACTGTAAAATGGATGGAATGCAGGACTCACGTCTATTACAGGAAATAACGCTCAAGGCAAGATTCCGGACATTGGTGAGCATAGTGGCTGGGGCAACGTTTCCCATAGAAGAAATGAGGTAGGCGACTAAACCTGAGACATGAGCGGTAGCCTATGTTGTGTGAGTTATAACTAACGCGACAAAGTATATCATCTATGACACTTGCCATGGAAGTTCCAGAAGCAATTCCCAAGGCCTGATTTTTGAAATGTCAATTGCATGTTGGCATGCTATTTAGCCTTTCTCCTCACCGTAGGTCCACCGATATATGTGCTGATGATATTCTCACCTGGAGCAAAGATGTCAACGACTGAGCCATAGTTGGAGAATGAGGCTCGGCAATCAGTAATATTGGTTGCGCCGACAACGATGACATTAGCAACACGAGAAGGTGATGTGATGGTTGCATCTATATTGCCGTTTCCAGCTGCAGCCTAAATATTGTCGATTAGAACTATGGGGAACATCCATGACATATCACTACTTACAACTACATGGACTCCAGCTGCTGTGAGCTAAGTATGAGTCAAAAAATGAGTGCGCAGTAGTTCATCAGTAAGAGGAAGATATACATTGCCAACAGCATAGTCCAATGGGAGTGATAGACTGTTGGAATTGATAGCCAGTGATATAACTGAGGGATGACCAGAGGCTTTAGCCTGAGTGCCAACCCAGTTGAGTCCAGATATCCTTCACCATCTAAATTAGAAGCGTCTTGACGATGTAGAAATTTTCCTTACGTATCAGAAACTGAACCTGTGCTATTGGGATAAAAAAGCTGAAGACTTCACTGCTATGCCTGAAAGATCAGAATCCTCACCCGTTATTACCCATAACCTTGACCGCAATGAGTTCGGCCGCCCGTGCAATGCCAACAGAGCTGCCCCCAGCGGTGCCACTGGAGATGACAAGATCATGTGTACAATAAGAAGCCAAGATGAATGGATAACTGACGCAACATGGGTTCCATGGCCATCTTCATCTATTGACGTATACCCACCAAAGGTAGCACCCCATCGTGCACGGCCACCAAACTCAATCTGAAAGCACGATCTCAATTTGAGGTAAAGGGACAGGGACATACTACAAGACTTACGTGCTCGAGGTTCATCCCTTGCACATTGTGCATGGATCAAACCAGGTTTTCTTAAATTCCAGCAGAAGAAGACTTACCAGTATCTACAGAAGAGATAAAGACAGAATTAATGGATGTTCCGCTTTGAATGGTGAGTGGATGAGCACTCACCAACGACATAGATATCAACCCCGGCCCCGGCGGTCGATTCATAGATGAATGTAAAGTTGAGAGCGCTAGTCTTCACTGAGTCCAGATCATGGACCTGATAGCTCAC